>QAXH01000534.1:0-29856 GCA_004335635.1 Chloromonas sp. AAM2 | reverse complement strand
TACTTGCATGTGGGCCTACTTGCATGTGGGCCACTTTGCATGTGGGCCTACTTGCATGTGGGCCTACTTGCATGTGGGCCACTTTGCATGTGGGCCGCTTTGCATGTGGGCCTACTTGCATGTGGGCCACTTTGCATGTGGGCCTACTTGCATGCATCCCACCTGCCATGACGAGCGGTCCCCCCATGAAGCCGCACATGTAGGTGACGGGCGAGCCCAGCTGCCAGGAGGCCACCAGCGTAACCCCTAGGGCGAACCGGGGCCCCTCGGGCGTGTCTGCGGCCTGCGGAACCAGACCCCCGCTGTCGGTCACGCCCAGCGTGCATTGCCACAGCCGCACACGACCGTCCTCACCACCCGTAGCGAACATCTGCAGTCAAGTGATCAGGGTAAGCACGTGCCTCTGGCATGCCCTGTAACAGGGGGTACGAATGTATTTCGATTGCTGATGTAGCAGTATGACACCTGTTGCACTTCTGTAAGATTAGGATTGCAGCAATCACAAGCATGACAGACTCTTACTTGGAGTGCGTATAATCATACATGCTTGACAGCATGTCATCGCCACAGCCCAACGTGCCATCCTCATCTACACCACTGTCACGTCTTACCTCATTGGGTAGCATGACAACCGACCCCGTCCTGCCCGCATGGAAGCTTGCCAGCACACGCGCCGTGACTGTCGGCCCACTGGCTGCCCTCCACCTGCCCATGCCACTCGCCACAGCCGCCCCCGGTTCCAGCCCATGTCCATCCTGGTCATGCTGCATGGCATCGTCCTCAGCCCTACAATCCATGCTAGGATTTGCGGTCGGGTTTGGGCTGGGGTTAGGATTAACGGGTGCAGTGAACATGCTGCTGGCTTGCACCAAGTCCTTCGCCTCAGTGGCGATCAGTACGCAGTCCATGCTGGGGGAAATGCAGGCGTGGGCCGCACAACCGTTTCCTGGCAGGGCGCACAGCGCTGATGCCTTTAGCGTGCTTGCACTTAACCACAGCATATGTGCTGCGCCCGACGTCCCATCATCTGCACCACCACCCGCATACACCAGCACCACGTGGGATGCTAGGCAGAAGACAGACACCACCGCACCCAGTGCTGTACGGTTTCCGTCAGGTGTACCCAGATCAACTTCACCCTCAAGAGTCAGGCGTGCGGGCCGTGGCGGCCGGCCCGCGGCGGGGTGGCTGAGAGTGACTGATTCATCCGGGGGCGCCCAAAGCTCGACAGCAACCAGTGCAGCCGGCCCCAGCCCCCAGCCCTGTTCCTTGACGGCTGCAGGCGCTGCTCCAGTGACGCCCAGCAGGCGGCCGCTGGAGGTACCCAGCAGCAGCGAGCCGGTGGCGGACCAGCTGAGGCAGCTGACAGTTTCACCCTCTAACAGCGCACCCAGATCCACATCCGCCTGCACCACGGGCAAAAGGGCAAACAAGGTCGCCTTGCTTCGGTCCACTCTCTAGTACCCACATAGCCGTGCGCACGTGCTGCGAGTCACAGACACCACTTGGTTTGTGCAGGTCACTCCGAACCGCATGATGGTATTGAAAAATGGCTCGCAACCCTTAGCCTGCAATTACATGAGAATATGTCGCACGTGACCCTCACACACACCTGGTGCAGTCTCTGTGCTCCAAGCAGTTTCTCAATGACCAGCACGCGTGCGGCTGTGGGCCCCGCTACTGCCATCACCCCGGGATTGAGCGGGAAGAACACGGGTGTGTGCGTGGCCAGGCGTGGGCCCAGGCGCATGCGGGCCATGCTGGCAACGTTTGCACCCCCTGATGGAGCTGAGGCCGTGCTGAACTGATTCTGCAGGAGCAATGAACGCACATGCATGACTCAGAAGGAAAAACTAAGCACAGCCATCCTGAAATGCTTGATCCTCTCCATTTCATTTAATCCCACCACAGCAGTGCCAGCATCATACAAAGTGCACGTCGCAAATCAATTTCGCTGGAACCTTTCCTTCCCCACCAGGCCCCTGGCAGCAGCTGTGGATCCTGTCACCAGCCCTGGTTTTATGTCCTAACAACCCAACATCATCCATCCTCCCGTCCCCTGCCATCCTGTAAACATCAGGAGTAGCCGTCCGCCAAGGTCCCTGCATTTCCTTGCTTTCCCTGGTCCTGTCCTTCCACCCTCTGTGCCCACCCTTTGTGGCTGTATGACAGTGTCCATGTCCCACACGTCCATCCAGTGCTCGGGGTAGCTGCCCACACCCAGCAGCCGGCTGCCATCCGCACTAAGGGCCAGCGAGTGCCAGCTGGCGTCCTTGCAGGGCTCCTGAGATAACAATAGATGATACAGATGTTGCTCGTATACCGGTACACACGAGTGACGCGCATGGATGTGCGTGGAGTTTGCTGGACTGTCTGTATCCACGTTGCTTGTTCGACGGTGCATGTGTGAGTATGTGTGCGGCTGATAACGAGTGTGCATGCACACAGGTGTGGAACCCTGGTGCACTGACCTTGATGGTAGCCTGGGTGTGGAAGTCATGTGCAGAGACAAGGTGTATTGACGCATCCGCTCCATTGTAAGCCACTGCCACCAGCTGCCGTGCGGCACACACAGCATACACTGGCACGCCCGCTGACCCGCCTGGTGTCTTGTTGCCACTGCCCCAAAGGTGTATCTGCACAGGTGCAGCAGTGTCGCAGCATAGCAGCAGCGCATAGAAGAGCAGGGATGTAAAGCACGAGCTGGGAGAGACAGGCTGGATATGTCACGTTGACGATTTGATCAGTATTCCTTGGGTCTGGCCTGTTTGACCTCTATGATGCAGCACATGCTGTGCTAAGCGAAGCACATGGGGTGAGCAACTGTTGGGCATGCATGAGAAGCATTGAAGCCATCGGCACACACGCCGGTACCCAGACGGCTTGCACATGGCCTACCTGGGAGCCTGTGGCCACATCATGGCAAACCAGGCCATTCCCTGAGCCATAGATGATACGCTGTGCGTCTGCCCAGCATGGTGGCCCTCCCAACCCAAGCGTTGCAAGCGATTGTGCCTCCATGGATGCTGCTCAACTTTCAACAGCTGCTGCCTTCATGCGGCATGGGCACCGCCCCAGCCTCAAGGCCTGAAACCCAGCCAGCTTTCTAACTTATGCCAGAAGTTTGTGATTGCAACTAGAGAAGCGCGTGCCTTAACACGTGGAGTGGAACAGCTGGCCGCGTCCAAACTGTGCAAATGTTGCAGAATGCGGCGCAGTGGGAACACACGTAACATAACCAATGCAACCTGTAGTGAACATTATGGTCATAAAAAGCCCTGGTCAAACCCGTTACTTTGCCGTACTAAGGCCACAAATCGCAAACTCGCTGTGGCGTTGTTTGTTTCTGCCTGACGCTGGACGTGTACGTCCTTGGTAATCTAAGTGACGTCTAAACTTCAAAGATGCGACAGCACTGGTACCTGTAGTTGAGTGCGCGCAATTGCTTACAGCACTCGCAAAAGGCAACAATGGCGTTCTTTGACATGGCGAGGGAGAAGACAGGCCCTTTCTCGCCAATGGATGCAGCGGGCCGGTAAGTTGGTTCACTGGTCATGGCAATGATGGCAGAGGTGATGCATCTGATTGATGACGATACGGTAGCGTCCAGCAACAACTGCAGCTTGCATGGGGGCCCAAGAAGTGGTGCAGGCCACATGCTAGCAAACCAGCTGCGGTGTGCCTATGCTGCGCCAGCTCCACTCCTTGGTATCCACACACTTCCTTTGTTGTGCCTACAGGAACCTGACATCTTCCGAGAAGCGCACTTTCAAGGAGAAGCTGCAGAGTGCTATAGTGGAGGCTGAACAAGCGGAGCAGGCTGCATACCGGGAGGCCCAGATGCAGGACAAGAAAACCCTGGCTGTTTCCCTCCTGATTGATGGGAAGCCCCAAGCATTTGTGGATTTCTTCCGTTTCACCCACACCTCCAACCAAAACAACCTCATTTTGGGCGACGGCTTGAGCACTTCAGGCGGTGACCTGCCCCAGGAAACCCTCCTGCTACTCAAGTCCCAGCTCTCCCAAGCAGACACAGCTAGGCGGTCAGGCCGGATAGAGGAGGTGTACGCCGCTAACAAGCACTTAGCCAAGCACTTCGCACAGCTGGGCAGGCTGAGAACAGCTGAATTCTTCTTCAAGCAATGTCTGGATATTTCAAAGGAGTCAGGCTGGCTGCCTGGCGAGCTGGAAGCCAACTTGGCCTTGGGTGTGGTGTATGAGGAGCTGCATGAAACAGCCGCTGCTATAGCCTGCCATGAAAGACGACTGGAACTGGCCAGCCAAAATGATCTTCAAGTGAGTGGAACTGGGTATGACAAGAGGGATTTGATGCTGGACTGCTGGTTACTTACTAGTCAAAGGCACGACAGCATGACTAGGTGTACTACGCAACACGGCCAGCAGATTTTTAGACTCGTGCTTTTTGTGTCGTCATTCCTCACCATGTGCATGTTTTTGGGGGGCATCATGCCCATGCTTTGTTTAGGATGGGGATGTTGGCTGCTGCTGAGCACCTAGCTGGTTGGTCCTGCGGTACCGTGGGTTGAACCATGATAAGCTATGTAATGATAAAAATGATGATTCCTCACCATCTAGCCTCAAGCTGCCCGTTGAAGCTGTACTGTTGCAAGTAGCTTTTCTGTCTGCCAGGTACCTCACTCACTGGCTGATTGATGTGTTTTGATGTGTTTGCCCGGCTGCAGGCTGAGATGGAGACAGCCTTCAACAGCCTGGCCACTGTGTACATGGGTCAGGCAGAGGAGTGTGAGAAGAGTGACGACGTAGCGTCTGCTATGGATGCATACAACCGCTGTTTGAGGGCTGCTGATAAGGTGGGCAGGCCACAGCAACAATGCGCTTGCAGAACCGGCATTACACGTAGAGTGGCCATGGGCATTCCATCTGGCTTGGGATCCATCATATACGCTGCATTTTCTCTTTCGCCAACCAAAACGAGCCACACTCATGCCGCATTGCAGTGCTACAACTGTATCACCTGAGTATTGATAAGTGATACAATTTCAACTGTATTACCTGAGATGTCTTTCTGGTAACGATCACGTTCCTGTTCCATTTGTGACCACTGTTGTGCTTGCAGGTGGGCGACATGCATGCGGCTGCCAAGGCCAACCACCGTCTGGGCATGCTCTACTACGGGCAGTCCAAGTGGCAGGACGCCATGTATTTCCTGCGCAAGTACATCGAGCTTACAGCGGGCGGCGCTGTGCCGGGGCTGGACAAGGCGGCCGAGGGGGTGGCGCACACCACCTACGCGCAGTGCCTCAAGCACACGGGCGACGGACAGGGGGCCATTCAGTCACTGCAGGCGTACCTACAGACCACCTCAAGGTCAGTGTGGACTGGGAGGGCCTGCACACCTGGTTAGGGACTTGATACCCACGTGTTTCAAGGCCCAGCATTTGTTCATCTGATTGGGCATGACGCATACCAAGGCATCGTGTTATAGCACATCAGGCGCGGGAGCATGCGCAACACATGGCTGCGCTGGTTATTATGGGCGAAACGGTAGCCTGGCTCAAACCCCTGAATGCTGTGTGTGTGGTGCAAGGTGGACATACAGGGTGCGCTGTTGCGCTGCTATATGCAGGGGCCAAGACCCCTGGGGTCCTGCATACGCCAGCTGCAGCCTTGGCCTGCTGTTCTTTGAACAAGCTGACTACCAGCAAGCAGCTGCATTCTTTGAGCGTTTCTTTGAAGTTGCGCGCACACTTCCCGACAAGCGGGCGCTAGAAGCAGCGCGCTTCAATCTCGGGGTGGCACGTGGGGCGATGCACATGCAGGTGAGGTGTTTGGTTGCACCTGCGCCTGTGGCCAACACTGAGGTGCACCGTGAGTCGTGCCATGTGCTCTCTGGTCATGGGCAGTGATCTGGCTTCAACTCATACCATTAAGAAGATAGCGGCTCACGAGAGCCTGATACAGCTGCCTGCTGAACCTTCCATTGCTCAACAGATGATCATGTGATCATGTGATCAGAGCATTTGTAATACCAGGGCATAGTAATGAGTTGCTGGACTGGAGGTAAAGCACCCTATTGCTCAGCACGACTCTGGAGCCAATACCTTCTCCTGATGTTGCCCGTAGCTAACTGAGCGGAGCCATGCTCGTCTGTCACATGCTTGCAGGCTTACATGGAAGTGGTCAACAATGACCTTCCCCGATTGATTGCCTGGAAGAACAACAAAGCGCTGTTCACTGCCTTGTGAACTGCTGGCTTCATGTATGATACTTTCACATTCGTAACGGCGGGCCTGACTTGGTAAACTTGCTTCGTTCACAAGCAAAACTTCGGCTCAATCCAGCTGTTTCAACCCGCCTGAGTGAAGGCCATGTCATGATGAGGCGAGTTAACTGTCACTTGATCATGGCTGCCTCAAATGGTTACCTTGCTTTACCCACCTAAACATCCACCCACACACCATCGCACAGCCCTGACCTGTGCGATGGTGTGTGGGCTGCACGGGCCATCCGGCTGTGTAAGCACACAGATTCACAAAAAGAAGTTTGCCAGTTCTGGGACAATTTGCAGTGGCACCACTGTCACCAGTGTTGTGATGTGGGGCATCGACAGTGCTGGCAGTGAAACCTGTTCTGTAGACGTCTCTGTTTGTTCAGTCATGTTGGTATGTTTGAAGTGACACTGGGAGTAGTTTTTGTGGACAGCTGACCGACGAGACACAACTGAGAGTAAGCGGCACATGTCACAGGGCCACACAGTGTTGCCACACACTGTTGGCACACGTCACAGGGTCACCTGTCTGTTATACATCTATGACCCTAACTTTGCATCATGTCGATAGTTCCTCGCGCATTCTGATGCACCACAACTGGGAAATCATTACAAGTTCTGCGGCACCTGAACTCAGCCTGAACAATTGTTACATCCAACATGTCAAGGTGCCTTGTAAACCTCGCACATCCCACAGTCAATGTGTTGCAGTCCATGACAACCATGTAGGCTACACCTGAGATAGTGTTGAACGTGCGGAGAACCACACAAAGCACATTGTACCCCCAGGCTGACACTTGCTCCCCACAACACGCACTTACAACACTGGTTCCAGTGGTGCCACTGCAAATTGTCCCAGAACTGGCAAACTTCTTTTTTTGCCTGAATGTCCGTGTGATATGAAAGCAGTGATGAGGACGATGCGCCAATGAGCCATGATACTGCCTTACCATCATGTGATTCTGCCTTACGACCTGAATCAGATCCTGGGCAGCTTCCCCTGGCTTCACCGGCTTCAACAACCCTATGATCACCTTCACTTCTTTCCCAAACACTTTGATTGAGCAAATGGAGATGGCCCTTGTGTGTGGACGTGATCTTACGCACGAGCAGCCCCTGATGACCCCTGAGGGAGGCTGCATGCCACCAACCATGCGGGCAGCAGTCAGTTGTGGGCCACTGTTATAAACAAGACAGCTGTGATGTTCAATTCTAGCATTCAACGCTACACAATTGCTGCTGCTGCTTGCATGGCAGATTGACCCCATGTTTTTGCTACATGTCCACCACCGCAACCATGTGGTACTTCAGTGGTGTGCATGTGGATGTGATGTCTGCCGACTGAGCCAGGCAGACGTGTGATGTTGTGAGCACAACATGCACAGGCAACGTCAAGCACGGCAGCAGCCTGAGGTTCACTTGCAACAATCCAGCCAAGGAATGTGCTGCAAATGTCTGGGGCTGCAAATGATGTACTTGTACTCTTAACGGCTGTGCTCAGAACACCTAGAACAAACTGATCATAAATCCAGAACCTACATGCAGTGAGTGAACACCAACATAACCCAAACAGAGGATCGGACAGGTGGGGCATGCATGGCGTGCATGAGCAAGTGCATGACATTGGAACGATGGGAAGTGGCACGATCGTACCGGTTTGTTGGCTGTGTTCTTCAGCATGTTGGACCGTGTAACATCCTGAGTCCTGAGTCATGGAGTCGTGCATTGTGTGCTTGTGAAGGACAATGTTCCATATTTATCCCAGACAAAATTTATCCCAGTAGTGGCAATCGCCACCGCCTACCAACATGCACCATCATCACCACTCAGTGCCAGATGACACTGGTCGATCACCACCTTTGCACACATTACAACCAGTCACACTACCACAAGTAAAATTGTCCCAGAACTGGCAAACTTCCTTTTTTACCTCAACATGGCATGTCATAACTGATCAAGGCACATCTTCTGACATGTACAACTTCTTCGAGGGCTCGCGCTGGTGATTTGCCGTGATACTGCTCAGCTCCCAGCCGCGCGCCCCTGCAAGCAGCCTGGGACCGGCCCTGAGGTGCAGCTCCTGTGCTGACTCCCAGTACACCTCATACTTGTTGCCATTCTGGAAGTTGCCAGGGACCACAAAGGGTACCGGCTGCGTTTCAAAATTGGCACCGATCCACCACCCTCGTATGTAGGCATCAACTTTGCGGATGATGAATCTGTACCACACGCCCCTTTCACGGGATAGATCATTAGCCAGGAAGGACTTGTGATAGCACAGTTCCAAGTTGCAGTCCTCCATGTCCTCGCGCACAGCATCCTTTAAGATGGTTTGCAGGTTCGCTGCCTGACGCACTTCCTTGGACCCTTTCAGGACGTCAACTTCCTGGCGCAGGGCCGTCAGCTCCTCATGCATCTGCCTGTTGAGGTCCAGCAGCATGAGCAGGGCCTGCTGCTCGTTGGTGCCACGAGGAACGCCATCCAGCATGTGTGTCACAGCCTCCAGCCTGTGCTTGCATCATTGGGTCCTTTTGCTGACCAGACTACGACTACGAGTGGGTGGGTTGTATCATAACAGCTCGGCTTTGCCACCTTGCCCGTAGATTTGGTAGATGTGCAGAAGGGGGGAAAACGTCAGTACAACAACCCCAAACTGTCGGTTGGCTCTCACGTGTGCTTTGGCATCGACCATTATCACCGTGCCACTGTCACCACTGTAAAGTGCTGTTAGATCCTGGCGTTTGCACCCGCACGCGTGGCGTGGCGTGGCGTGGCTGAACACAGATCTTCATGCTGGCGCTGCAAGGGCGGTGCCGATTGCTTGGCATTGCTTGATTGCGAATGCCTTGCGAATTGTTGGTTCATAACGGCATTGAGGTCTCAATCTGCATGGGTAATGGAGGCCAACCCGGACATCTTGCTCTGCCCACACAAACATGCAATCAAATCATCTGCCCATCTGCCTGAATAAAGGCCAAGGCCAGGGCAACAAAAAGTCCTGATGGCCACTAACCACCGCCCATACAAAGAGCTACGGCAAGCGTGGAGCAAAGCATAACAAACCAAAGCCTGGTGGTGGGTGTAGTACAGATACACACAGCGATACAGATACACACAGCGCCGTGCCTACAAGAGGCGTCACTACTGAAAATAATAAGTTGTCAACGTCAACCGACTGCCTTGGCGTCCTCCATCGCCATGCGTGACTACAGGGCTGCCCTGGAGCAGAGTTGCAGGATGACTCGCGGTTCATACACACGCACATATACATGTTTTACTGACACACAATGGTTGCTGGCGGTAATACAGACCTATTCACACAAACTGTCCCAGAACTGAGTCCCGTTGCCCTTGCTCCCGCCGGCCATCCCGCGCTGAGCCATGCCCTCCCACGTGCTGCGCTCGGCCGCACAGTGCTTGCGCAGGAACGCCAGGGCCAGCACCGTGGCCCACTGATGGCCCGTCAGCTCCGCCGGCCGCCCCGCCCGCGCCTCCCCCGCCACCTGGCTGGTCACCGCCCGCATCACCTCCTCGCTGTCCAACTGCCCTCAACACTACGGCTGAGGTTCGGCAGGGTCAGCACGTCGCCAGGGCTCAGCGTCGGACCAGGCTACCGATCCGGGTCCTGATATAACATTCCTTCGGCTGTCGGTTTGCGCCCTGGTATGTGATACATCGACATCGGGCAGATACGGCCATGTCGAGGCCTTCCTATGCAACAATGCCGTTGGCACAGCGACAGCTGGAGCACAGGTAATGAAATGGCTGTTTCAGAATGTGTATGCGGGTCAGCTTGTTGTTGCACCAGCCGGTTGCTCGTCCGTGCATTGCAGCCTTCGGAAGCACACCAGCCTCAATCACAAGTAGAAGCCTTGTGTTGACAGCTGTATACACAACCCCAACGAGCCCCACCAAAGTTCAGACGAGTACCGGCCAGCATGAAGATGATCAATAGCCTGAAGTTGTGGCAGGCCACCTTCACCTCAGGCTAGACTTGTAGCGGATGTCACATCAGGAACGCGCCTGTAAAGAGCCTTCAATTTTGCAACTAAAAGTTTGCAACTCTTCTATGGCCTGCCCAATTCCCTGAAGCAAGCCTCAAACTCTGTATACCATATATGGTACTGAAATAAATACAGTGCAACTACCCATACAACAAACTAATATATCAGTTCACTAAGGGTTAACTTCCTTGGCCTGCCACGAGCCATCATCGAGTCGCAAGTAAGTCACCCGCAGGTTGTCAAACAACTGGATGTAGTCCACCTGCAAACACAACCACAGGAAGGTTAGTTGCATGGAAGGAGGACAACAGGTGCTCTAACGCCTGTCCACACTCCGGATGTCTATGCAACATGTGCTACAGACGATCCTTGTGCGGTGGATGCACCGGATGACTTTCCGAGCGGTATCTTTACTCACTGCTTCCTAGTCTCCAAAAAAAATGTTTGCCAGTTCTGGGACAGTTTCCAGGAATAGCATGATGAATCCAACGCCAGCTTCTACGCAAAATACATCCAACTAATTCTTGGCGCAATGCCAGCCTTGCCAACCTAATCTGCTGTCGAGTTTGTCTGATTGTTGCCATGTTGCTTGTATGGATTGAACTTTGATAAACCTAGAAAAAAAACGAACTTTTCAGTGCTGTTGTTTTTGAGAACGCTTTTGCCTATTGGTGCCTAATATGGTCGTGCTTCGCGTGCCATGTGTTTACCTCGGTCACTTGCAGCACCACAAGGCAGAAGTTGGGCAGTGGCGCTTCGCTGGGCCCCGGTGCGCCTTGCTTGAACGACTGGGGGTCGATATCACGCGGCAAGCCAGGCTGGGGCCACGAGAACTGCAGCATCGGCACACATGTGGCAGGCACTGGGTTAAGGAGGCCCACAGGCCAGGCAAACGACCAGACACAGGGTGGCCCATACCAGCAGACATGAGCACAAAGCCAACACACGCACTGCTTTCATGGATAAGTCACACTCCGGTGTTACTTGCTCCACGCAATCTAGCATAGAGCAAGCCCGAACACACAATCTAGGCATGCAGCCCTGCATTCGTTTCCAAACTAGCACTAACACCTGCTTGCAACAGTTATACAAGGACGCTACTGGCACCACATCACGAGTTGGTCATTGGCTGCATGAGAGAGCAGTGCTACCTTGCAGGCCAGGACCAAAACGAACACCTTTCATCTATTGCGCCACACACACAGAGCATATGCGGCTGCAAACCGCATTGCCGCTTATTGAGCTGCTCTCTGTTGTGCCGTACCTAACCTTACTCCTCGCTCACTATCAGAACCCAATTGACAGTCCGACCTGTGAGCGCGCTCCGTCGCTGAGCTTGTCCCAGGTTGCCTGGCGGGCGAGCAGCATGTCCTGGCTTGCGTGCTGTGCACCGATGATGGCCAGGCTGCCAGTCAACCGGTACTGCTCCCTGTGTGGCGCGCGGCGGCACAAGGTGAGGCAGACGTGACTAAGCTTAGAAGCTGCTAATGAAAGAATGAGTTTGGGCAACTTTGGACACCATTGAGAGATAACAAACATAGTAAGTTAACATACGATGGTTATGGCTACTAATCAAGGAAGGGGCTTGCGCAACTTGAGTGCTGGCAGCAGTGATGGTGGTGACAAGGCCGAGGTCGGAATAGGGAAAACGAGAATGCTCAACTTATCCGTTGTTTCCCGACATGTGGTTGGTGGGCAGTGTGTGCAGGCCCTGACCGAGTGCCTGAGATAGATTATGGTCACTTAAATGGCTTCAACAAGGGGACGTGCAGATCAAGCTGGTGTATGATGCATGGATTTCACCTTGCCCAGTCGCCTACCTGGAATTGGGAAAGTACCAGGCCACCTCTGATGCCGAGTTCCGAGCCACCTCCTGTACCTGACGCCACAAATCACATGCACATGCGTTGAGAGTAGGACGAACAAGAAAGGCACGCGGCTGCAAGGGGCTGAAGGCATCAGGCTTTGGATAAGTAGACACTGTTCATATGCAGGATTGTTCAGTGGTCTATGACACACCTTGTTGCTCCTCTGGTCTGTGATGAAGGTCAGGTCATCAGTGTCTTCAAGAAAGCCCCTGCACTTAACACAAGACGAAACGCGCTCAAAAAAAGGGTCTGGCAGCTGCTAAGCACTGAAAACTGTAAAGGATGTTGGCTGGCACACGGCCATGCTCATCCAACAAATATGTGCCCTTGCCGAGCACTAACCTTGCTCAAATATGCACAAAACAATGGTTGGACATGAACTTGTCAGGGAAGCTCTTCTCCCACCTGAAAACGACAGTCCTTACTGCCGGGCCTCCATCTAACTTGACGGTGGCTAATTGTACATACTTGGCGTATCTGCGTGAACCAGTCATGCACCACACGCACACAGTGACAGACTGGGTCTTGTATCTGAGAGCAGGCATGTGCGTGTGTGGATGGGCTCCATCTCAGTGATGATATTCCAATTCAAACTGCAATTTCGACTCACACTAAACTGGCGTTCTGAGCTAAGGACTGCTGGATGCGTGCTTTCCAGGGCGTGATGGAGGTGCTGTGCAGTGCTGCCATGGCCAACAAACGGTACAGATGTTCTGTTGCTGCAGGGGTTCACGACTGAGAGCTTTCTGTTTGGTTTTGTGTTGCAGAAAGATGATTAAGCAACCCTCTCGTAACAGCGGACAGCCTCTGCCAATCATTGGACATCACTGGAAAGATCACACCAAGATGTGTGGCCACCCACTCCTTGCATGTGGCCTTGCATGTGGACAAACCAGACGCATGGCACAGAACTCTGTACATCAAGGGAGCGAAATGTGATGTTGCTTGAGGTTAAGAGGGGTTTCTCTTGGGTAGCCATTGTAGCCTCCTTAGTTCTAGGGCTTTGGCTGTTCGCTTCCGGCTTTCTCAGTGTTCGAACGGAGCTTCCCACCATCACAAACTGCAGCTCCAATGCATCTGACAAGAGCAACGTCGTCGGTGGTGGCTGCCCAGTCAAGCCGACCTTCCAAAAAGCAGTTTTGATAGTCGTCGATGCCCTAAGAGAAGACTTTTACTTCGCCGGCAAAAGCGGAGAGGAAGGCAGGCCTGGCAATGACCTGGCGAGGCTGCGCCAGCTCGTCCAAGATGCGGTCAGTGGGTGGGCGTTGCGGTGGCGTTGACCAAGTCAACCTGGCCGTACTTGAGGCATGGAGAGCATGGGCTGTGCATTGGCCATGGAAGCTGGGTATGGACATGTTATAATGGGACATGGACTGATACCGGGATAAGGCTCGCGAGTGTGGTTCGGCCTAGCAGCGTGGTTTTGGCTAGGCCGAGACTTAGCTGGTTGCGTCTCCTGCATGCAGGGACCTGCCGCCCTGACTGCCCGCTTCACAGCGGACATGCCAACAATCACCATCAGCAGACTCAAGGCCTGGCTCACAGTGAGTAGTTTACATCACGCAGCATGGCATCACATAGCATACGTTACCACACAGCAAGCCCACCAGCCACGGGGTACACTGTCCAGCTGATCAACGCGAACTTGCAGCAGTTTTCAAGCATGAGGCAAACAACCTTCGGTTGGACGGTCTTCGTTAAAGAGCCTGAAGCTGAGCACCAGGTCAACGCAGACATCTGCTCATGTGCCGGTTTGGTCGTCAGCACTCACCTGTCCTGCCACAGGGTTGTCTGCCAACTTTTCTGGACATTGGCCAGAGCTTCAGCGCTGTGTCCTTAGGCGAAGACAACCTGTTGTCGCAGCTGGCGGCACATGGCAGGAGGACGGTGAGTAGAACATGATGCATCGCATGCATCACTTAGAACGGACGTGTTCAATGCAGTGATAGCAGACACGGCGGTGGTACAGGATGTCAAGCATGCAGGCCTGGAGCTGCAGCAATGTAGACGTGCATCCCCCAGGTGTTGAACTTTCAGACCAGTAGTAATTTGCACGGTCCTTGGTCCAGCACACCTGCTTTGCACTGCCGTCAGTTTGAGAGTGTTCTCACTATGTTGCTTGCTGTCTTGCTTGGCTGAGTGCCCCACTCATGGCGACTGGTACTTGTCCCTAACTTTGTACTTCACCACCCACGGCCTGCAGGTATTCATGGGGGACGACACCTGGATGCAGCTGGCACCTGCTGGTGTGTTCGCCAACAGTCACCCGTACCCATCGTTCAACGTGATGGACATGCACACTGTGGATGATGGCGTGTGGAAAGTGCGTTTGGGGAACTGGCCAGCTGCAAGCGTGTGTTGCAGACTTCTAATTCTGTCAGGCAACTGGCACACGCCCTGCACTGAAGCGTTTGAGGGACCGTTCTTTAACTTGCCGGCTGTACGCGTGCGTCGGCAGGTTCCTGATGCTCATAGACATCTGGCACACGCCCTGTACTCCAGTCTTGTTGATCACTGGCAGAAGCTGCAGCTGTGCTGCCTGCCTGAATACCAGCATCTGGCCTAGCCGCATAGTGGTTCGCACCCCCATGCGAACCCCCAGATGGCTGAAGCCTCCACAAAGTTTCCGCCCTCCTTCCCTGCTGTCTGCAGCACCTCCAGCACTACCTGCATGCGCCCTCCACATGGGATGTGCTGATCGGACACTACCTGGGGGTCGACCATGCGGGCCATGCGCATGGCGTGGGCAGTGCAGCCATGGAGGCAAAGGTCACACAGATGGACCAACAGCTGGTGCAGGTGGCAGGTGGGGACCAGGTTGATATGCACACCTTTGCATACCAGAACTGAGTCCAGAGAGGCGCGGCAGGTTTGAATCAGAAGGCACAGTCGGGAAGGAAGTTTGTGTGCTTGATCTTTCAGAATGGACGTACTGATTGGCGCTGGACAGGCGGACTCGGCACATGCAGGGTTACTTGCGGGAATAGAGCAAGTTTTTGCATGGGATATGCAGGTCCCCGTCAGCATGCCGTTTCGCTACCTGCCTTCACCATGTGGGTGACACACCACAACCTGCCTACCTGCCTGCGCATGCAATAACAGAGGCGCTGGTTGCTGATGCTGGTCCTGGCGGCGCCTATGAGGACACCATGCTTCTGGTAATGAGCGATCATGGCCAGACACTGGGCGGTGACCACGGGGGCTCGTCAGCCGACGAAGTGAACACCCTCTTGGTGGCCTTCAATCTGCGGGCATGGTGGCAGCTTCGGCATGCAACTAGCAGTGAGGCATCTACCGCAGCGTCTAAAGAGGTGATCCGCTCAGTAGTAGACAAGCCAGCTGAGCCAGCAAGCGATGGATCTGCTCAACGCCGAGCCGCCACCGAGCTGGTGCTCAGTGATGCAACGACTGTTGCGGAGTCTGGCTCAATGCTGCTGTCCAACCAGTCCTTCAGTACAATTTTGGCTCCTGCTGTGGCTGAAGCCAACACAAGGCCATCACCCACAGGCACCACTGCCACAGTAACTGAGCCAGCGCTTGACACCGCGCCAAGCCTCCGCCCTGCGCCGCCCCGTGCAGCACCCACCGTCACCATCTCTCAGCTGGACTTTGCTGCCACGTTTGCCATGCTCATGGGTGTCCCTGTGCCGTACAGTAACGTGGGTTCTGTGGACCCCAGTCTCTGGGATACATTGGCGGCGCCAGGCAGAAGTGTTGCTGCTGGGACAAGGCATGCAGATGGTGAACTCTACCTGCATGCTTTGCTGTCAACATGCAAACAGGCAAGTGGCTTCAGCCCAGGCGTTGTTGTTGTCTCTCCACATCCTTGTCGATGCGCGCACTGCACGTAAGCAGTGCTGTCGGCGTGGGTTTTGCATAGAACGGTATGGTTTTGCATGGACGCTTGGGTATGGTGTGCCGTTCACATGCCGACGTGCTCTGTGCGTGATTGGCAACGTTACATGCATGTACTTAGTTATCATGCACGTAGAGTCCCTGTATCACATACGCAGCTTTGCAGTACTCAATGCTCAGGGCTGTCAGATCTCACGGCTGCTAACGAATCATCTCTCACCCATGCACGTACGCTTGCTTCTGCAGGTGCAGCGCTACCTGAACCACTATGCTCTCGTATCCTCCCTGCCATCAGAGCACCTCCACGCCAGCAGGCAGCTGTTTGATCGTGCCCTGTCACACGCCAGCCTGCTAGCCGATAGCGATGCACATGCATCATGTAACGTGCATGTGCAACCTGCAGCGGAGGACACTGGCTCTGATATCAGCAGTGGGCTAAGGGGTACAGAGTATGACCGAACAGTTGGTAACTGTACGAATGTGACGGCCATAGAAGACGCACTACATGCCTGCCGTGCATTCCTGGACTCTGCAGCAAGTCTCGCCCGGCGTCGGTTCACAGGCTGCAATCTGCCTCGCATGGCAGGGGGGTGCATTTTCCTCCTGCTCACCGTTGCACAGCTACTGTGGGTGCTGATCGAGCAGCTGCCAGGAACAAGCGGCGATTCAGCAAACGCGCACAATGCTGGTGACCGTCCTCTGCTGCATGGCAGACAGGCTGGTCAAACAGGCATGCAGCAGGCAGTGCCAATGCCGGACCCGCGCCCTGACGCCCTCATCACACACAGACAGCTGCGGGAGGCAGAAGCTGCACAGTATTCAGCCCTAAGGATGTCAGCTCTCCCTGGTTTAGTCCACCCAAAGCTGGCACTGGCAATGCAACCGCATGTGCTGGTCCCTTTGGCCGTGTGCGTCTTCCAGTCGTGTTCATTGTTTGGTTTAGACTGGATGATGAGCGAGGGGCGTGTGCAATGTGCATCGGCAGCCGCATGCCTAGCAGCCATGGGCGGCACAGCCATGTGGCTTGCCCTGACGCGTGCCAAGCATGGGCCCAGCCTGAGTAGCACTGCGCGGTCCGCTGAAGGCCAGTTGCCAACCAACACACCAGCAGCTGAAGCCAGGCCTCTCGCCACTATGACAACGGCCAAGGGACAGCCAAGGGCTCTGCAGTCCTCAGGCCTGGCGGGCATGTTCTGTGCATGTTCCACTGCATGCATGGGCGTGGCCAGCATGTTGTTCCTGGTGCAATGGGGCCTCATGGACCGGGCCAGCACTGATCCCCATGACAAGGCAGCCCAGAGCACCACATTAGAGGATCTGCTGGGTGCACCAGCCAGCACAGGCCCCGATGCTGATCACATGCCGGCACAGGCAGGAGAGGGACCCGGCGGCGGCATGGCAAACAGCAGCCCTGCTGCTCTGGCTGTGCTGCCGGATGCTTGGGAATTGTGCACCACTACTTTACCGCTGCTGCTGCTACCCTGGCTCGTATGGGGTGGACATGCTCTGCTCATGCGCACAAAAACGCACATCAGCACATGGGTTATGGAGCACAGCCACGCCAGGGAAACAACCACAGACAATGCGACAGGACGCGGCACATCACAATCCAGCACAGGCAGTGGTGCAGTTGCAAACCCTGTGGCTGCTGCAACACAGCCGACAAGCGTCAAGCATGCAGCAGCCGAGGCGCAGCAGCAGGCGTGGAGGCCAACTGGCAGAATGCCGGTCTGGCTACTATGCACTGTCTTTGCTCAGTTCGCTTGCTGCACCCTTTGGTGGCTGCTGCAGCTACTGGGCTCTGAGTACCACACAGCCACACCCCAGCAGGCAATTCAGCACATATTACTCCGTGTTGGCCTTCCCATCACTACACACCGGCCAGGGCTACCACACACTGACTTGAATGAGACACCCATTCGCATGTTTAGCAGCAATTGCGCAACCACTGACCCTGCCATTATCGAACTCATTGCCTTGGCTGTTACAGCATCTCTAGGGCCTTTTGCAGTCCTGGCAGTGCATAGGCGAGTACGGCGGCAGAAACAACATTCTCCACTATGCTTATCCAGGCCAAGTGTCTCTGCTACAAACTTACGCAGGCTCGTATTTGTTACGTCAGGGGTTGTGATCCCCCTGTTGGGCATGGCTGTCTATGCGCGGTTTTGGGATGACCGCACAGTCATGATTGCTTTGTCAGATTTGCTATTCTGTGATCACAAAACTGGTGCTGACAATTCAAACCAAGAGCAGGGCAGTGAATCAATAGTTTCTATGCAGCAGCGCTTCTGCCTGCAAGCACCGTCAGGGAAAGCAGTGCTGGAACGGCTGCAGCTGGTGCTGGCTGTGCCCTACCGGCTGCTGCTGCCGCGCTTTGTGTACCTCCTGTGTGCCCTGGGCCTGGGGCACCTTCTGTGGGCAGGCCTGGCCAGCAAACTCTGGCAAGGGCATCAGGTAAGCCTGCTTTCACACATTCAGCGATGAACAGCTAAGGATTGCCATAATCCTGAGTGTCGTCTTTTGCATGTTCCTCTTCAGTAGCAGCCCTGCCTGCCATCATGTCTTGCAGGTAACACTCGTAGCTGTGTTTGCATCTCGCGCCTTTCATTGCATGTTGTGTGCTTACTCCTGGTAAGCCCGCTTCAATCAGTACAATTCTTACAATGCACGCTTCAGGCTGCAGTGCCTAGCTTCTGGCTGGCTGCCCTGGTCTGGCCACCCGTTACACTGCTCCTGGGCCGTCGTGGGCCTGTCTGCATGGCCTTGGCTGCAATAGCCGTCACCAGCTGTCTGAACCTCACCAGTCTCCTGGCCAGATGCAAGCACAGGACTGCAACACGGTGTTCTCTTTTCATGCATGAGTTTGCAGCTGCTGGGTCATTCGCTACTAGCAGCCACAGCACTTCAGTTGCCAAACCTGCAGCTCAACCTGACAAACAGGCGTTGGACCAGGCTACTGCAGGTGTCATCCACACTGAGGAAGGCAACAGCAATGGCGCCACTACTCGTGATGGCCAAGCATCAGCTGCAATAGAGGCAGCGGCCAGTGATCAGTCTAGATGCATTCAGCAGGCTGTTGATAGCGCCATGACCATGGCCATACCGGCATGCATGGGCGGTGCGTTGACACTGCATGCCATCTCCAGTGCTCTCTTCTTTGCCACTGGGCACTTCTGCGAGTTCACCGGGCTTCAGTACGCCTCGCCCTTCATTGGCTTTGATGACATGCAGTGGTGAGGGCAGACACAGGTACAGTTCAGTTGCTTTCTCAAACTGCAGGGACCATGTTGGTATTGGTTGGCAATGCATGGCTGTCACACACAGCAAATGCACTGGTAGCCTGCTGTCAAGGACTGCATGCTCTTTCACTGTCCGCATGGGACCCCAGCGTACGTATGCTATCTTACATCAGGATTACGTCCTCACCTTAGCTCAGGTTTCCTCATCAACTAAAGTTGAGGGTTAGGCGCCAAGTGTTAAATTTGGCCAACTGTTAAACGCTTGGTGTTGTTTGTGATCACACGCTCATGCCTGCCTTGTTGTTGCCGCAGGTGGATTAGCCCGGTGTTGCTCTCCCTCAACACATTTGGTGCCATGTTCGTGTCAGCTCTCTTGCTGGCCCTGCTGCCCCAACTCGCCTTCTCTGCTGCGCTGCATGGGCAGCCCGCACTGGGAAGCTATGCAGGTGACCAGGCCACTCGTGGCCCACAGATAACTCAGAACAAAGAGCAAACGCATGTCCATGGAGAAAACTCTTGTGATGCTGCGGACAGAAGTAGATGTACCACTTGCGGAGATGATGTTGCACCGGACACTTGTACACGGATGATGAACATCGCAAACTCTGCAAGAAAGAGTGCCTTGTCCAAGCTCAAGGTGGTGACTCTGGTCACTGTTGTGGCTGCTCGATGCTGGACGTCTTGTATGCTCATGGTGTGCAGCACTGTGCTGCACGGTCACATCCTGGTGTGGGCAATCATCGCCCCCAGAGTTGTGTTTGAGTTATTCTTCCAGGTGATCACTGTGTGCGCGGTCCTGCTCTGCTGTGTAGGATAGAATCAATTTGTTCCTACGCAATCATGTTGGCATGGTGCAGTGATCTAGCGAATTTGATGCATAACGGCCAGTTCAGCGCCGTGGTCGAATTGCTCCTGTGTCCTCTTCAGCCTCGCTTTGTGCTGTGTGACACCTGCTGCTTCAGATGTAAACAGGCTTCCGGATTTTTGCTGCTGCTGCTGCTGCTGCTGCTGCTGCATTGATTGCAACGAGAACAGCAACACGGTTCTTAAAAGAGGAAGTCAATCCTGTGTGACTCCCAGTTCTGTTTAGGTGCAGCAGACCTAACTTAACATCGTGCGTGTGTTCAAAAAGAATATGTTTGCCAGTTCTGGGGCACTTCCAGGACTAGCAGTTTTTCAGATGTAATTTTTTGCGTATTCCCTGAATCTGCTAAATCTGGTGTGTGGTGTTGGTGGACAACCGCGTTGATCATTGCGAGTACATTACCATACATACATATAGACAACCATCGCGAACTGTTTGAACCTGTACTCGTAGTGGGTGTCCCAAAGCTGCCAGCTGTGCAAACAATTATGCACAATTCATACGAGTCTCTGACTGGCAGCTTCGAGCTTCTGCTGTCACGTGGTCACGCAGAACGTTGACATCAGCCGTGTTTTGCCTTGAGGAAGCCTTTCCAATCCAGATCTGCAGAGACTTGCAGGCGTCGTGAGGTAACAAATGGCACAACTGCTGGTACTGGCACAGGCACACTTGTGACTTACAACACAGGCCCAGACTTACAACACAGGCACAGGTACAAAAACGTTGCGTGTCGTCCCGGGGAGACTGGCCAGGGATGCGAGACTGAGGCAGCCGGCAGCCTATGACCATGGTGGCCGTCTCATTCGTGCTGAGTGTACGTGCAGGGACGCCCACAACGCCCTGTTGACAAAAGCGCTACATGCCTTCAGATGAGGTCTACTGGTAATCAACTCGCCAGTTGACGTTGAATTGTTCTCAAGAACAGGCCGGAAGGCATTGCCCCACCAGCCCCAGTTGTGTCATGCTTGGACGTCCTTCACGACCTGCAGGCAGGCTGCTCCGATGGCCGCGCTTGCTGGAGAACGCACAATATCAAGGCCGTGACGTCCAGTCGATTCTCATTCGTGCACACCAGTGACTGAGCATTGCAGGCCAAAGACGCTGGCTGAAACGTGAGTGTGCAATTCGAACCCGAAATTTCGTGTGCGTTTAGACAAGGATCGTCGCGACTGAAAACCCCCGCTGTTGATCAATCGTTAGTTGCCGTCTGCTGAGTGCCGCGCTGACAAAACCGTGTCCTCGGGAGCGTTCCGACCTCGCGTAAGTCTTGCGTCCCGGTGACGTGGTCAACTCAACGCGAGGACCGCAAGTGTACCAAGCCACATACAGCGGGTCAGCAGTGTTGCAGAAGTTCAGGCGAGAATGGCCGGATGGGCATTTACACCTAAGCATGCTTTCGTCTGCCTGATCTTGATGCTCTGCATGGGATGCAAGCCTGCTTCACTTTTGCATCTGTACCTGCAGTCATGGCCAAGCAGGGAACAACGACTCAGGCGCGAGCTGGCAAGGGTGGCCGGGCGGGACGTCAGGATGGCGCGGGCGTCCTGACAGCAGATGAAATCAGGCATGTGCAAGGATGCAAGTGGTCGATCTTCACATGCACGATAGCAACCTTTGGGCCCTGTGTTGCGCCAAGAGGCCAACCTTAACGTGCAAGCTGTGTCCCAAGAAGTACATGCACGTCATGGCAGGTGCAGGTGCTGTTGCGCTGATCAACGCGTGCATGTTGCATGTGCAGGGCACAGGTGGCCGCAGCTCTGCAGCAAGTTGAGAAAACGATTGACACAGAATACAATGCCAAGGTGAGACGAGCGACTGAAGGACAGGATGGCTGTTAATTGCAAACGACACATGCATGCATCCGGCAAGCTCGCATAAGCACTTGAGGTCATAATCATCACACCAGAGGCTGGCGACCAACATGCATCCCTCTAGCACGCAGAATGTTGTCTGTGCCTTTATGCCTTGACCTACCAAAATGCTGCATGCAGTTCACACACGCTATTAAGACCATGGAGGAGCAACTCAACGCAACCGTCCAGGAGCAGTACAACACGCTGACACAAAACGTCGAGTCAGCCAATGAGGCCGTAAAACAGGCAGGTGGTGCATCCCTTCCCGTGGCAATGCGAGGTCTTGTGCTACCGAAGTCAACTACTGCAAGGTGCACATGACTGTCGACAGCTTGCAACTTGTGTAAGTGGCACAAGGTATGCAACCAAAGTTCCAATCCTGAATTTCTGTGGATTGTTTCAAGGCATTGGCAAACTAAAATGGCTTCGTTGCGTTAAACAGCACACGTCCTTGCTGCGTTGCGTTGAAGGCCAAGCGCTCCATGCAAGTTCTTGTCATTCTGTATGCACGTTTCCCATCCTGCAGCTCTCTTCCTTTCACGACCTGGGTGGCAACAGCCGACACATATGTCCTTGTGCTTATCATTGCAGGTTGAAGAGCATCACAAGGCTGCTCAGACTGAGATTCAGGGCACACTCAGGGAGTTGGAGCGCAACACCGGCCATGTGAACGAGTACAAGGCTGCAGTGGACTCAATAGTGGCTGACGCTGAGGAGCGTATGACACAGCTCAAGAAGAAGTTTAAGATCAAATGAGCGCACTGGGAACCAGCCGTAATGTCTTTGCTTGCTGTGTTTGGAAGTGAACTGCATCAAACAGTGTCTGGGGGATTCAGGCCACCAGCTGAATATTGTAATGACATGCATGCCGCTGCTGAATGATGACATGCTCCCTGACTATGGCACGCCATTAAACGATGATGACGGTTGTTGCAAGGCACTCCGTTCCCACTGTTTCATTACAATGTCAGTACCTGCACATTTAATATTCTTATCCATGAACAACCTGGACACACAATCCCAGATGGTAACAAACAACTTGTTGGTGCTCTTAACTACACATCATCATTGACCAAGCGACCGTTCAACAGTTTGGTACAGCCGTAGTAGCACATGATTGCATTGTATGTAAACAAATGCGACCCAAGCAAACCATGAGCTGTCAGATGTTGTTGCAGCAACAAGCAAACCATGAGCTGTCAGATGTTGCGTTGGGCCTGCTAGGTAGTATATGTGGCGGAGCAAAGAGCACTTTCGACAGTGACAAAGTGATAATACAAAAAGAGAATTGACAAACAATGTCGAAGTGACAAACTCAGCTTCCATGCGCCTGCTGTGCACCACACATGTTCTGAACAACAACCTACCAAACAGTAGTGCCATGCACTGCAAGACACGCCACGCCAACCATTAGTTGTCTCAAAACCTGCGTGCTTCACCACGCGCCAGTTGCTTCAGAAATGGCTGTGCGCCTGAATGCAGAGTTTTGGTTTTGAATGCCCCAGTGATTTTGACTTCTTTCTGGCACCGTTGAATCCAATCAAACGCAATAATGTTCAGCATTTTGAATCCAAACACTGTTCAGATTTCGAAAGTAAGTGTGCACAATGCGCAATCAGCCGGCCAGGCCAAAAAAAAAGTATTGGGCCAGAGCTGTGCAATACTCTTCTCCTGATGAATGGGCAGTGCAACTACAACTGGCTGGCCCTTGTTCGCCCTCCCGTCTGTGTATCTGCCAGCCTGGACTGCCACAGTGCTCGCCATCCTTTGTTCGAGTCTGGTTTGCGAGTGTCGCTGCTCTGTCGCTGTTTGATGTCCTCAGCTGGCAGTGTCATGGCACAAGCCGGCTACAGGTCTGTTGACGTTGAGCACGTGAGCGCATGATTGCCTGACTAACTGTCGTCTATTATGTCCAGTATTGGCAGTCTCCACTGTCGACAGTCCCCGCTCAGTGCACGGATGACACTGACTTGACCCCACTTCTACGCACATCGACCACTTGGTGGCTATCTGTCATGCCCATCTTGCATGCGTACATGTTCAACAGGACAGGAAAAAGACGCACTAGGCTCTTTGAACCCCCTTTATTCAGTGTCCCGCTAGCCGATGTGAGCTGCTGCATCAACGCTCAATGAAAGATAATTGGTGGTGGTGGAGCGCCCAGGTGGCTGGGAGGGGACGCACCTCCGGGATAGAACTGCTGGTTGGTCGGTGGGCTGGGGTAGTAACCCGGCGCTGACGGGGCAGCGGGGGTTGCAGATGGATACTGAGGTTGGCCAGCAGGCTGTGGAGGTGGGTAGGCGGACTGGGAAGGCTGATGGAAGGAAGGCTGGGGTGCCTGGTGAAAAGAGGGCTGGGGCGCCTGGTGAAAAGAGGGCTGGGGTGCGTATGGGTATGCAGCCTGGGTCGGAGGGTGAAAGGACGGCTGACTGGCGTACGAATGGGCAGGCTGGGGTGGTGGGTGGAAGGAAGGCTGGTGCTGGTAGGCCGGGGGATGGAAGGAGTGTTGAGGCTGGTAGGGCGCAGGTGCACCGTAGGGAGAGGGTGCAGCGTACCCATGCTGCATGGGCTGTTGGTTGGGCACAAACTTGAGGGCAACGCTGATGAACCCATGTTGCTTGCGCGAGCGCGGGCTCATGACGTGCAGCTGTTGGTGGTCAATGCCGCTCGCTCGCACCTACAGGCGACCACAACACATGTGACGCTTGGGCATGTAATGGCTTCCTTTGGCACACGTGATGAATGCCAGCAGCACAACAGCCGTGTGTTGACCTTGCGACTTTTGCCTCCGAGTTTGACGTGATAATGCTAGAAGTGAACATCACTGTGTTGGCCAAGGCTTGCAGTAGCCAAAAGGAACAGCGTGGCTTACTGCACCCATTATTTTCCTGGCACAAAACACATACTCGCCAAAGCTGGACAATGACAAGTCAAGCAGACTGTGTGCTCTTGCCACGTACACACTACACAGGTGCAATGTAACCCTATTATGTGCCTGATCCAGCGTCCTACCTTGGCCAAGCTCGCTGTGCACGAGCCTATGTGGTCATCACGGCTCATGACATCTTTGTCCCACAGTTCGATCTCTATGGTGTTCTCGTTGATGACGTTGAAATTGAAGGATTGATTCCACACTGGGTTCCTTCCACCGTCGGTATGAGTCTTGCTGCGCATGGTCGAGCCACCACACTTGAGAATAGCGTAGGGATCCATCCTTCCAAACCAGTCTTGATCTTTTAAACCCTGCAGACGCAGACATGAATGAACTGCATGATTGGATTGCATGAGTGAACTGAGACATGTTGCTTCTAGATTAAGGGTAGCTGATACTTAGCCTGTTGCATGGTGCTGTATGCGGCTGGTGATCCCGTGAACTGGCCACATACCGTTCGACTTCACTCTGGCCTGAAGTTCGAGTTCCCACGCTGTTCGGCCTCACCTTGCCATACTCCAAGGTGAGCGTCACCACACCAGCGCTTAGGGCCATCTTCTCAAAAGGTGTGCAACAGACGAGAGTCGGGATAGGAGGCAATGGTAGGCTAAACGCGCTTGCAGTCGATTCTTGTTGTTGCCTGCAGATTTATACGAAGTATATATTTGGATCGACCTGCTGTCCAGTTGCACGTATCTAAGTTGCCCAGGTATCACGGTGACGCGAAGAAACGGCAGATGAAGCTGGCTGGCACTCGCGGTAGCGGTGATAATGGTGTTAACTGCATGTTTGCTCGTGAATGGATGCGTCAAACACACAATAGGAGAACACATCGTCTGCACACGCAGTCGATTCGGCACTTTCGGAGGGAAATTCGCTAATTTGCAAGCCCGACTCTTGCGAGTGAGCTGCACAACCAGCGAGCCTTCAAAAGCAGATACTCATGTCTTCATTTGCGGATGTTGTGTCAACCTTTTACCCATCAAGCAGCAGCCCTGCTGTTGGCACAGCAGGCCTGTTTGTCTCGGGCTCAGATGCAGCCGTCCCATTGCGCATCCGCACTGTCAATAGCAAGGTGGGATGCTCAATTGGCGAGCTCAAGTGTTGGGTGTTCCCAGGTGTCCAAACCAGGAGCGTTCCTTTGCAATTGACCTCGCTCCTGCCCATGCAGGTTCATTGCGACACCAGTTTTGCTGACACCACTGAGACGTTTGCGTTCATCAGCGATGAGGATGTCAGGTGTGTGCTTGCCAATAAGACTACACAGCTGAAGTTGGCATGTCTGGATTTCGCGTTTCCACCATATCTGCCTATGCAATAGTTTGGCCAGTGGTCAATGCTATGCAGCTCTCAATCTGGTGCGCAGGTCATATTCTGTTAGTGCTCATATCCTGTGCACCCTCTGTCTGCAGTGTCGTCTTTAAGTTTCCCCTCCCTTCCCGTTCTGCGGTGTACCGGTTGGAGGCCACCATTGGAGACCGCACCATCACCACCGAGGTCAAGCCCAAGCAGGAAGCGCAGGCACAGTTCGACACGGCCGTTCAACAGGGCCACACAGCTGTGATCGCTAAGCAGGAGGCGTCGACGCAGGTGAGAGGCGGATACGATTTATGACGAGCACGGCAGAGGTCGGCGGGCGCTTGACTGAATGCACGTCGTTGTGTGTGTTCATCTCGTCTCACATCAAAGCACATTGCGCAGTTTACCTCTGAAACGCATGCATTTAAGCGTGTCCTTTCAGCGCACCTCATCTCGCAGCTTGCTGTCAAAACGCACACGTTTAGGCGTGTACTTCCCCTGTTGGCACATGTTGCCCCGCAGATCTTCACTCTTGAGCTTGGCAACCTGGAGGCCATGCAAGAGGCAATCATTAACATCTCATATCTTCGCGTGCTGGACAGTGTGGGCGGGGCCCTTGAATGGGTGCACACCGCCACGTGGCGGCCCCCCTATCTAGGCTCAGCCGGGGACCGGCAGCGAGGGGCTGCGGCGGCAGGCGAGCAGAACCCACGGTTTGCCAGCCACGTGGCGTACAGCCTGGCATACGACATCCAGCTGTTCTCCAGTCGTGGCTTCAAGGCCGTTGAGAGCCCTCAGGCCGTCACTATCGGTGAATCGGCCAAGGGTGGCGTCAAGCGCGTCACGATGAGCGAGGAGGTCTCGGATCCGTCCAAGGACTTGACACTGCTCATCGAGCTCAACCCTCCAGACTCCGGCAAGCACGCTGTCTCCACTGCAGACGGCTATGGCCAGGTCAGTCTGCAACGTTGCAGCCGCCCAGGTCCGGCAGGCAGTCCGCCCAGGACCAAGACCATCGCGCTGGCCATCTTCGTTCCACGAACCTTGGACAGCGCAAGGGCAGGCGATGCGCCCCCTCCACCGCTGAACCTGGAGCTGGTTCTGATTGTGGACGGATCTGGTTCCATGGAAGGTTCGGCCATCGCTCAGGCACGGGAGTCCGCACTATACTTCATCAAGGATTTGCCGACAGGGCGCGGCATCAAGTTCAACATTGTTGTGTTCGGCTCGTCGCACGTGTCCTGGTCGCCGGCCTGCCAAGAGTTCACGGCAGACAGCATGAAGAGCGCAGTGGATTGGGTGCAGGCCAACGTACATGCCAACTGGGGCGGAACTGAGATCCTGGGAACCTTCCAGTCCGTGTATGCAGTGCCTGTCACGCCTGGGTACACGCGACAGATCATCTTCATGACTGGTGAGTGAGCACACTGCTCAGAGCACAGGTCGGTCAAAAGCGCAACTGAGCGTAGCATTACCTCGTCCTAGACAGGTCTTGTTGATAATCGGAAAGCATGTCCGTGCCAGTATGCAGCACTTGCAATTGCAGCCACATGTAAATGTGTCATCAAACCACGTATGCACTCGTACGCTGTCATTGGGTACCACTGCAGATGGCGGCATTTCTTCGGGCGAGGAGGCGGCTGTGTTTGAGCTGGTGTCTGGCAGGCAGGCCCGGGCAACTGAAATGAGCCAGCAGCTCAAGTCTGGCATTCAACAACTCAAGGCGAAGGTGCTGGGAAACAGCTTTGGGCAAGGTACACGTGCAGCGCCTTCTCCTGCCTCACTGCCTGCCGTGCTCTGCCTTGGCATTGGCCACGGAGTGCACCGCGGTCTGCTGGACGGCCTGGCCTCGCGCACAGGTGGTGTGTCGCAGTATGTGGTGGACGGGGAGAGCATCACTCGCAAGGCCGGGCTCCTGAGCAAGGCAGCGCTCGGCGGGCCCTCCACCGTGTGCGATGCGCGGCTGGTCCTGAGCACAGGGGTGGGGCGCGCCGTGCCGCACGTCCTGCCACCCCGACTGTTCGTGGACCAGCCGCTGCACATGCTGGTGGAGCTGGACCCAGACCAGCCAGCCACAAGCCTCAAGCTGCAGGGCAAACGGGCGGACGGTACAAACTGGGAGCTGGATATGCCACTGGACAATGCATCAGTGGAAAAGGTGGGTAGTGATGTGTGCATGCAGGGAATGTACTGGTCTGGCTATATGGCAGCAAGTTATAGAATGGTTCTCTCCAGCACCGCTGACGTCAGCTCCTGAACTGAATGATCAGCCGTAGCAGCACCTGCAGTCATCAGCTTTGCTTTCAGGCACAACCGACCAACTAAGTCTGAACCGTTACTTGTTGTGCTCTCTCTTGACCTGTTGCATCATACGAGAACTCAGGCACGCTCTGCTGTGTCAACGGACACTGGCGTTAAGTTGTGTCCGCACTGTGCCTGTTTTCCCTTGCAGGGCGATGCCTACCACGTGCTCCACGCTATGTGCTACGTGTCAGGGTTGCTGGACGGCTCCAGCCACCTGCACGTCTCCCCTGACGGCACCCCGCTGCCCCGCCCCCCCGCTCCTGACGACGTCAAGGCGTCGGTGGTGTCTGCTGCGGTGGCCGCGCACCTGGTCACCCGGCACACCGCGGCAGTGGGGGTCATGACGCACAGGGACCCAATGGACCCAACCAAAGTCAAACAGGTCAACGTGCCACTCGCAGTGCCGCATGGAGCAGAACACTTTGCCAACAACGCCAGCAACAACCACAACGCCACACTGTATGCAATGCCGGCGAGCTTTGCAAGGGGCGGTGGCGGGGCAGTCCCGTTTGGACTCATGCGCCGGGCCGCTGTTGCGCCTAAACAGTGTATGACCTTGTGTGCACCACCGGCTCCATTAAACGGTGGGTGTTTTGGGGGTGCCCCAGCATCACAGCCCTTTGCAAGCAGTTTTGGGGGTGCCCCAGCATCACAGCTCTTTGCAAGCAGTTTTGGGGCTGCCCCAGCATCACAGCCCTTTGCAAGCAGTTTTGGGGCTGCCCCAGCATCACAAGCCTCTGGGGCATTCCTTGTGGCTGCTCCAGCCCATGGTGGGTTGTTTGGGGCTGCCCCACCACCACAGGCCCCCGGAGCTCTGTTTGCAGACGCCTCAGCATCACAGGCCAGCACTGGGTTGTTTGGGGCCGCCCCAGCTCCTGCTTTATTTGGATGGTCTGTGCCACGGTCTGGCGCCGGTCCCGCGATCACAGGAGGGGTTGGGGGGTTTACGCCCAGTGACATTCCAAGGGGGCCTGCTTTTGGGAGCCTGTCAAGCACTCCTTGTCCGGGTTTTTGGAGCATTTCAGCACAGGATGCATTCAGTGCATCCGATCCAGCCTTTCGATCCGTTCCCTTCGGATTTTCCCCAGCACCAGCAGCAGTTGGTAATCCTGGTGCTGCGTTTTGTGGTGCAGGTGTGCTGTTTGGAGCCGCTCCACCCCCTGCCCTGGCACCTGGTGGCCCAGCTCCGTTCATTGCACCAATGGCACAACAGTCGGCACCTTATGGCAACACCCAGCATTTTGCTCTCAGCGCTCGAATATGTGAGACTGAGTCGAGTTTGGCCCCGGTTGAAAAGAAAGTATCAGAGGAGGATGAGGACGAAGCGTACGACAAGTGTGACATGGAAGTTGAAGCTGATGTCTGTTCAGCTGTGGACAAGAAGCCA
>QAXH01000528.1:0-10334 GCA_004335635.1 Chloromonas sp. AAM2 | reverse complement strand
CTGTGTCACCAACGGCCTGTATGTTGGGCAGCATACCCAGAAACCCTGAGACCTGAAGACCCTACTTGGGTCTCTGGGTCTCTAGGCATCTGAGTCTGTACCTGGAAATCAATGCATGGCATGAGCACATGTAAAGGCAGGCCTGTGTCACCAACGGCCTGTATGTTGGGCAGCATACCCAGAGACCCTGACGCCTGAAGACCCTTGAGGTGGTGGCGTTGTTGTTTGTTGTGTGGAGTTGATTCATGGTACTCGCATGTTCTTGGCGTAACACGTGTCGTTGCTGCCATCACCCTATGTTGTCACACAACAGCTATTGCTGCTGACAACAAACGTGTTGGACGCTCGATCTGCGCACACTGCAAGATTAAGATGGCAAAAGACAGCTCTTGTTGTAACCACTCAACTGCACCTGTTGTACAGGTTCCTGGACGCGCACGCCACTTCTCGCTCGCCCCGGCTACCTGTCGTGCCCCCTGGACCCACCCTTGGCCTCAGCAAGTGCAGACCAACTACGTGTGTCCGCTTGTCTATGGCAAGAACAAGTGCGTTGGACACGCACGAGTGATGATGAGTGTTTTCAGTGATCAGACATTCATCCCCAGACTCAGCATCATTTGGGTCTGCAGGAGCCCTATCCATTCCTATGCCGCTTACGCAACCGTGCTATGCGCCATGTGTGCATGTGGGTACACCTCAGGAACACGCTTGCACCATGGCCGATTCTTCCCTCCCTTACTGACTCCAGTCGATTCTCTTGCTGCCATATTCTTTGTTGCTTAGCAGTGATCAGTATGTATACTATGTAGACCTGTTTCATAGTTGATTGAAAGGGAGAACACAGAGGGTTGGGGCAGGAGAGGGGAGGGAGGGAGCCGCTACCAGGTCCTCACGCATACATGGTCTACATGGACAAGTACGTATGCATTGGCAAGCTGTCAAGTGGCATGCCGTTGTACACATCTAGCATGCATCGCTCGTGCTCACCCTGCATGAAGACACTTGCATGCTCTGTCATTGGCTGCTCGCCAAACCCCAGCACCCAAGAATTTACAGACCCAAAGACGGTACAGCTAAGTCTTTGGGTCTCTAGGTATTTGACTCTGCGCTTGGGAGGTTCCAAGTATGACACAGATTAGGGTACGTACTGCTACACCCGGGAATGACTCTGGGCAGCACACCCTGCAACCCACAGACCTAAGGACCAGTCCATTGTACTCTCGGGTTCTGGGTGTCTTTTGATTCAAGTCTGTACCTGGACGTCCATATTCTTGCAAACATTGCATGAGCTAGCGGTAACCACTTGCCTGCTGCATTGGGGCGTGATTTTCAGGAGCATACCCAGAGACCTAGAGATCTTGAGACCTTGAGACTGTCCACCCAGCTGTCTGTGTTTCTGGATTGTTAAGTCTCTCCCTGCAAGTTCATATCGGTCATGGCAGATGTGCCATGTAGAGGCGGGCACTTGCCTGCTTCACCAGGGTCGGGATGCAGGCAGCACACCCAGAGACCTAGAGATCTGAAGACCCTGACACTGTACGCCCAGGTCTCTATGTATCTGGGTTCTGAGGTCTGTTCCTGCAAGCGCACATCATGGCAAACGTGACATGTAGAACGGGTAGTTGCCTGATTTACCATGGGCGTGATGTTCTTGCTATCACCTTCTGTTGCAACATGACAGCTGCTTTGCTGACAACATTTCAGTGACCCGGTCAGCTCTGGCATGCCAATGGCGGCCGTTGCTCAACACTACGTGTTGTGTAGCCTCCTCCAGTACTGCCAAACCGCCCTTGGCCTTAGCAACTGCCGAAGGGGCTGCATCGGTTTCACTTGTGGCATTTCCTTACCCTGGAACCCATAGATCCAAGCACAGCATCATGGCCTCTGAGTACAGTCTGGGTATACGTACCTTTGGGATACACCTGGCTACACCCGGGTACACCTCCATCCATGCTCTCGCAATGGCGGCTCGGTCCCTCCCTTACTGACTCCAGTCGGTTTTCTTCTTGGCTTTCTTGTTTTGGTTTTTGGTGTAAAGTATGTATACTATGTAAGACCTGTTTTGAGGTTGGTATTAAGGGAGAGCAAAAGGGGTTGAGAGAGGAGAGGGGAGGGAGGGAGTCGCTACCAGGTCTTCATGTCTACATGGTCTGCAACGCGCACGCGTATACCACTTTCATGTATTGGCCAGCTGGAAGCTAACCAAGCCCTACTCATGTTAGTTCGCTGTTTCCCGATGTTGCGCAATAAGCTTGTTGGCCAATCATCTTGTTGGCCGCGCTGCGGCAACCCTACGAAGTTTTGTTGGCAGGATGCAGAGAGGCTGAGCATGGGGCTTGAAGTTTATGCCGCAGTGCTGCTGATATTGATCTGTTGCTGGCTATGGCGTGGTATCGGGTTCAAGTCTGTTGCTGATGTGCCCGTGCCTGCCCCAGGGCCTACGGCAGGGCTCGCTGCTCTTGCGCCTGCTCCCGCGTCCACAATGGCCATGCGTGCCCTTGACTTCAAAGCGTATATGAAAAAGGGCTTCATGCACCCATGCCACGTGCTGGGACTCCCTGCTGATAGGCCGTATGATCGTGAACTGATCAAACAACGCTTCTGTCAGATCTTTAATGCAAAGGCACACCAGGGAGCTGCTGACTGGGAGTTGCAGAGCATCTGTTGCGCGTTTTTCATGCTGATGAAACCCAGTGTAACAACTCCAAGCAAGCCACCTGAAGTTGATCGGATGATGGAGAGGCGCGCTCTGTATGCAGAAGCTGTGTGTGCAGAGCTCCAAGGCAGCCTTGTACAAGCCGAACGTGCACTCGAGCTATGTAGGTCTGAGCTTCGAACATTATCCGCTCAACTCAGCAAAGTCGAGGAGCGAGCACAGTGTGCCCCTCCGTACTTTGATGCATTGCTGAGCTTTGTGCGCTCACACTGCATTCAAGGAGATGACAAGAAGGTGGGCAGTGCAGAGCTACATACCGCATTTGTATCTTGCATGGCAGCAGATAGGTTGTCCATTCCACCACCTAGTCAACAGGAACTGAGGGCCCTACTTGAGCGTTTGGGCTTGGAGTATGGACAGGTTTACTTGAATGGGGGCAATACTCGTGGCTTCCGCGGACTTGGCCTTGCAAGTGCGTTGGCCAGAGGCGCATCTTAGGGGCCTGCAGTGCTTGTAACAGTCCAGTCAGTTGCGTGGTGGGCAACACGCACCTGGGGGTTCTGCATGCTTCACTTGTTCACAGAGAGAGAAAAAGTGGGTTGACTACTGAGAGCAGCTTCTGATACATCTGCCTCCAGCCATCGACATCAAACGAGCTTTGGGTCACACAGCTCACACAGCGAATAGCGAGCTTTGGATGACCCCTCGCTATTCGCTGTGTGAGCTGTGCGAATCAGCTTGATGATGTGCGCCAACTTGGCTGACATGACATCTCGGTCCTGCCTCTCTTTATCTGCCTTTGCAGACAATTGATCATACTTGCTGGCTGCACTAGTCCATGCATCCTTGTGCATCTTGCCCTTGAACTGCACAGACCTCAGCTGTGCCTGCAGCTGCTGGATTTGCGCCAGCAGATCCACCTGGCTTGTTGCAGGCTCAACCTCCGCGTCTCTGGCCAGCATGTCTGTTTCGCTTGGAGGCACAGCAAATTCCTGGGCGGCCAGCACGTTTGCTGCATTTGTGGACTGCGCGTCAATGACGGCAACCTGAGCCACTGAAGCACGGTCAGAGCTCATCTTGCTTTGCTTGGCCATCTCTCTTGTTATAGCAGTACATATGTTTGCCTTAAGACAAATGTACCATCACATCACACCAGGGAAAGGAAACGGTACTGGTCTTGCATTGTTGAGCTGTGGCCACAACGCAGGGCGAGCTCATTACGCTCTGCGCAGGTCAGCCTATTGAAGTCCAAGCCTGTGCAGAAGCTGTGCCTCAGCAGGTTGATGCCAGGTGCCTTATCCCCAAACAGCCGAGCTGTAGTCCGCCGCACCCACTTTGAGAAGCCATTGTTGTTGTATGCTTGCCCTTTTGCGTCAACAAACAGATGCACCCTTGGCCATCGTTGCAAAGACTCAGTCAGGATCTGCATGAATTCCTCGGGTAAGGCTTCGGTGATGCCAGCACTGTGGGCATCGTGCTTTGAAGTTTTGTGTTGCGTGATTCGCATAACACATTGATCCATGACGATGTAGTTTGGCCATGCATTGACCTGGAGCACTGAAGGTTCCGTATCAAAGATATGAATGGTCCCCACCTCAGCACGCTTGGGAGGGATGCAGCAGGCATATGTCAGGAAGAGCAACGACATGCTTCCTTGAATTGTGGAGTGAGGATCGGTCTCTTGCCTGAGCTTTGATAACTGCTCTCGCCACGCAGTCATGGGCACATAGTTAGCTTTCTGCCGTTCACTCACAGGTGCGTTTTGTCTTGATGCCCTGAGATGCCTAGCTCTGTGCTCTGCAGCGGCATGCGCCCATGCCTCATGTGCTGAAGGGTACTGCTCCTTCAGTGTCGGGTTGTACTTAAACACCGACAGCAAGGCCGTAATGTATGTGCTCTCAGTGTATGGACTTTCACACTTGCGATGCAGTTCAAGGCGGTGGTCAGACGGATGCACCAGAATGTCACGAAAGTTTGCCACATTCAGCAGAGCACACATGTTCATTATGTGGCTCACATAGCCTGCGACAGTGGCAGGCGTGGCACCATCGGTGACGTCCGTGAAGTATGCCTCAACTCCAGTCTGGCGCTCACGACACATTGACTTTGCCTCAGCTAGCAACGATGTCCATCCGTCAAGACAAGCAGGTGACACACGCTTACCCATGTACCTAACAGCTGTGACAATGGACTGAACATGCTGCTGCAATAACTGCGGTGAACGGAAGCGTTCTCTGAGCTTCCATGCAAACTCTTCTGGGTTCTGCATGACCCGGGCTAGACTGTCGGTTTGAGCAACTGTTTTCAGCCGTGCAAGTAGTAACTCTCCTGTGGTGTTTTTGTACTTACACTCTGTTTCCACCCGCGCAAGAGTAAAAGCATCGGTCAACTCTTCTTGTCCAGCCATGTGCATGCGTTGTCCGCACTGTACTATCTTCTGTATACAATCTTCACTGCCTTAGGACAAGAGCGCACACCCTAAACACATACCTGAGCGATATACCATTGCAGACAAATTTGGTTGCTGTAACCGTCAGAAGCTCTGCTAACGAATCATGGACAATCAGGTCAGGGTTGACGATGCACTCTGGCTTGTCTGGTATGATGGCGGGGTGCGTTACGTCTACCCTTGCAAGGTCCTCCATATTGTTAGCGTTGACGTGGCTCAGTTGGTAGTTACACTTAGATACTATCAAGACAACGGATACCTAGACGACTCGCCTCCAGTTGCTCTACGCAAGGTAGCACTCGTGAGCGAAGATACGATCCATCAACAGGCGCGGCTCCACCTTGACTGGGCATACCGGACCAATCCTGCACCAGGGGAGGGCCACGCATTCCAGATGGCAGCGCAGGCAGGTCAGCGCCTTCCAAGTACACCTGCGTCAGGCAGACGAGCTGCCAGCAGGGACCCCCCACCGCCTAGCAAGCGTGCAAACACAGCCGTTGCTTCATCTGGTGACAGGCATGCTGCTACGAATGACCACAAGGAAGCCTCTCTGCGCATGGACCGCTTTGAAGCACTGCTAACGGACATGCGGATCTTGCAGACCAAGCTTCAAAGCGAGATCACAGAGTTGAGGGGCAAGTTTGACGCATGGGATGTCACAGTACAGCGAATGCAAGACTACCAGAGGCAGCAAGCCATGTTTGCTGAGGAACTACGCAAGATCAAAAAGATTGTTAGCATCGATGCACCTCCAGGTGAGGGTCACCCCTCCGCTCAAGCAGAGCCTGTTGTTGCTTCAACCGCGTCTGATCCACTGTGCACAGTCTGTAAACAGAAAGTGGCTTACGATATGCCAATGCACAGCCTAATGGCCGCCCTTGCTGGGGATGACACAAAGCTCAACTTGGCTGACCTGTTCACCAGAGGGAGGGTGAAGGCTGGATCTGCCTTGAAGAGTTTGGTCCAGTGCGACAGCTGCATCGACAAGGGATGTCTGAAGTTGGTGGTCTGCACCAGCGGCGGGGCAGGGAACCGCCTCACCTGTGACTGGTGCCGGTGCCGGATGACAACCAACACAACGGATGCAGCATCCATGTGGTGTGGTAAGAAGCACTCCAACTGCCGGACCCTGGTCATTGAAAACGAGACGGACAGGCAGGGCAACACGCACTTCTTGAGTAAGGGACTGGCCGCAGTGAAGGAGGTGGTACCGTGGGACGATGTCAAGCTGATTGATGTTGGTTTGCAGGAGCAGTACAATGATGCAGACTATGTTATAGCGGCATCTTCATCCCTTGGAAAGGCACTGATTGTCCTTGAGATTGATAACATGAGTCATGGAGCAGGGACCTATACACAGGAGTCAGAGCGGAGAAAGAATGATGGCAACTTCGCATCGGCCGCAGGCTGCGATCGTGTTCTGCTCATTCGCATCAACCCAAGTGGTAAGTACACCACAGCTGAATCTGAGGACGCAAACCAAGACAAGAAAGCACGGTGGCTGATCGCCAGAGACTGGATCGTGACGTTCCTCCGGGGACCGTACGGAACTTGGACTCTAGGTGACAAGGTGCTGGTGTACCTATTCTACGACTACACCTCCCAGTTGATTGACCACCGACCAGCGTCGTTCACAACCGTGGTGGCATACAAGAGACCATCCCTTCCACTGCCAAGTTCGACCAGTTTGGCGGATTGGGCATGCAGCTTGGACCCATACCTGATGACGAAGGGTAGCGAAATCGCACGCCAGTGTCTTGCACTTGACAACCGTGTGCAGCAGCCCCACCGACCTGCAGCCTGACCGTCAGGTAATCATTCGCTCTGTGTCTGCTCCTTTTGCGGAATACATGCGCCACCAAAACAAGGCGGGACTCATGGGTAAGCCGGGCCCAGAGGTGGAACGTCTGCTAGGGACAGTTTCTGTAGACAGGTTCCTGGGTACCACCTGTGCAGGTTGACATACAGCCGCTGCGCCTCCTCTGCCTTCAAGGCCTCGATGGGCACCCGCAAGGATGTGCCTTGAGTGCCAATGCCCATGTGCAATGTTCCTGTTGCGGGCTCATAGAGAAGATTGGGCACAATCTGCTCAGTGTCATCGTCCTCACCTTCACTGACTGCATATATGCAAGCCAAGGGGTTGGCGGCCCAGGCCAGTGCGTTCAGAGTGTCCTCCTGCTGTTGAGCAGCCTTGACGGATGCATACACGCCACAGACCCGCAAAGCGAGAAGGTGCAAAGCAGGCACCTGCTTCCCTGCGCTCTCTGTGTAACGATGGAGAAGCCCCTGGGTGCATACACACTGTTTGCCGATGTGATGGTACCCTGTCACACTGCTTCCTACCATCACATCGGCAAATAGTGTCCAACGTTCTGATACGTTCACGGATACTCCGGTACTTTGTGAGCCAGATTCACCAGTGATGTAGCTGAGGCGGAGCACATCACCATGCCGCAGCTCTTGGCAAGCGCACAGTAGCATGAACGCTCGCTGAGGGTGAGAGATGGCGCAACAGTTGTGGCTCTCGCCATCGCCTGGTGCGTTGATCAGGCTCGTAACCGTTGTCATCCTAGAGCCGTCTAGCGTACCACCGAGGCCCCTGGGATACAGACACAGGTTGGTGTCAGAGCGAAGGTCCCAGTTGAACCAGTTGTCTGCCCTGCCGTGGAAGGGTGGGCAAACAACACCAGCAACTACGCCCAGGACATCACCAGGGTAGGCCAAAACGTCGGATGATGATGTGGAGTGCTCGATTCGGACCCCGCGGCCCTTGCTGTTGCCTTCAGAGATTACAACGAATTGCACGTTCTTAATTGCCGTCGCAGAACGGTGTCCTAGGCGGAAGTCATGCACTCGATCGCGGAATGCAGCCGGGTCGGCATGCACGGCACGGAATGCACGGTCAAACATAGGGATAGTTATGGTCTGCGTGGTACCAGCCAAATGGCATGCGCATCTGCATGAGCAGCCAGCCTTGGATGTGTCTTTCCTGCGACTGACCATGTCTTGCATTCTCTAGCAGTGGCAGACTGCAGCAGACACAACCAAAAATGCGTGGATTGGTGTGAACAGGTTGTAAGGCCCGTTCACCTGAATTCAGTCAACGTGAACTCAGATGGCGTACTCAGCAAGGACATGCGGGTCATCCGTGGCAAGCTCTTCAAGGCGCACGCGAGCTGCCCTTTCAACTCCACAGAGAATCTGTCCTGGCGGCACTATCATTCTGCTATAATCCGGATACTCTGAAGTACATCAATACAGCTGGTCTGACACGGTGCCAGGAGTGTAATCACAGGAGACTCAACGACGCAACCGGGCCGCTCGTGCTGGCACAAAGCAGTTCCACTTCTCATAGTTGTGCCGGTCGCCCATGCGAACCGAGCTATGGAGAAGCTAATCGCAGCTATGTGCTGACACATTCATCGCTGGAGACAACCGATGCAATCTGCGCCAACTTGGCTGGCCAAATGCCATACGTTACGCAGTTTGGGCGTATCATGCGCCCAGCCGCACGTTCAAGGCATACATTGAGCTTTCGTACCCACAGCGCGTCAGCGTGTTGAGGGCATCCCCTCCGACCAGGCGTTCTGTCTCAACGACCTGCACCGCGACCAACGACGCGCACTGGTCACCGGTATGCCAGGCGCCACGGTATGGCAAGCTGGTTCATGGGCTGCTGGTGGACGAGGTCGCAGACGTTGATGGCCTGAAGGTGCAGGCAGCTGTTCAAGCGATACTTGAAACGGATGGCATTGTGTCGAGTTTAATTCGACACCTACCCATCGTGTCGCGTTGTGTCGAGTTTAATTCGACACCTACCCATGTGTGTCGCGTTGTGTCGAGTTTAATTCGACACCTACCCATGTGTGTCGCGGTGTGTCGAGTTTGATTCGACACCTACCCATGTGTGTCGCATTGTGTCGAGTTTATTTCGACACAACGCGATCACCGATGTAAGGCCAGACAGACAGCACCTTGCAAGAGCCAACAGAATGTCATACCGTCACTACCTGATATCGCACGACTCGTTGGTCAGTAGCGATTCAGCATGCAGCTCTCTCGTATGGCCCTCAAGGACACGCTATGCCACTTGGGCGTATCATGCAGCCAGCCGCATGTTCCGGGCTTACGTTGAGTTTGTCACCCCTCAACGTCCGCAGGCGCTGAGTGCCATCCCGTCAGAGCAGGTCTCGTTCTGTGTTGACGTGTCCCGCGAGGAGCAGCGGAGCCAAGTGAGGAACCTTGAGGGCGCAACTGTATGGGAGCAGGGTGACTGGACCGCAGGCAAGAGAGGCAGGAAATGCCTCCCCGCCGACGTCCCTCCCACCAGAGACGTGCAGGAACAATTGGATAGCCTGCGAGTGATGATGCGAGAGGAAAACGAAGCCCTGCGGCAGCAAATCGCAGAGCTGCAAGCTCGGCCAGTTGGGCAAACAATCAACGCAGAAACAGTCAATGCTATTGTCATCAACAACTTTGGACAGGAGGACACGAGTTACATTCCCATTGACACGCTACGCAAGCGTGACCGGTGGCCCGGCATAGTGGAGACCGTCCGGGACATACACATGCACCCCGATCACCCTGAGAACTACAACGTCAGGATGGTCTCCCGCCGGCGCAACATCGCCGCAATCCGCAAGAACGGCGCCTGGCATCCAGAGGCTGCCAATGAGGTAGTCAAGAAACTCATGTGGAACGGTTACAACACCGTCATTGGCAGCTTTTCGACGGACTCCAAAGCGATGACCGATGAACATGCCAATGCGTTGCTTCTCGGAGCCGATCTTGAATCCCGGAAACTTCATGTAGTACAGGCCCGTCAGCGGGTGCTCACGATGGTTCTAGAGACGCCCAAGCTCCAGGATGGAGTCAACACATGATCCAACACGTATATCAAATGTTCTCGTCCAAACCTTACTCTTAAAACGAGAGCGAGACACACGGGGTGTCGCGCTATCGTTTTGACGGCACCCTTCCATGGATTTTGTTGTCAACATCATGAAAGTTGAACATAGCGTACCTCCAATCGCCACAATCGCGTACCTCCCATATCAGGGCAAACACCATGAGTCTGATGAAAGGAGTTACTTTGATGTGCTTGTCCCCACTTGCCAGCGATAAGAATCGTCGTTCTCGCACAGCAACTGCTTTGAATCAATCACGGTCTGCACGGTCTGCAAACGACGGATTGTGTGCGGCCCAGCCCCAGGTCCACATGCTGTCGAA
>QAXH01000525.1:0-11413 GCA_004335635.1 Chloromonas sp. AAM2 | reverse complement strand
TGCTCAGGGCCTATGGCTGGAGCCATCGCTGCTCCAAAGCGGGTCGCATGAATCTTGGCCAAATCTTGGCCAAATGGCATGCATGGACACCTTGCTTGACACGCTTGGACTAGCACGCTTTGCGCCTTCTGTGCTCTGTTCCTGTCTTTTGTAGCCAGTCGCCTTCCTTTCTGCCTTGTTCGTTTCTGCCTTTTCTGCCTTTGGGCCTATTTATGCTTTTGTTCCTGCCTTTCTTCTCCTTTCTTGTTCAGGGTAGGTCAGGGCGGTACACATCCCGTGCCCTTTGACGGCCTCCCTGATGTAACAAATTAATCGATCAAGCTACTCACAGCCAGAAACAGCCTTCTGGGAGGTCAGTTGTGGTCACGCCATTGCCTGAGGGTGGGTCAGAGCAGTCACCATACCTCCATGTCCTGTGACAACTTGCCTGATGATACACCTATCCAAGCAATATACTCGAACTCCTGTCCTCTAGTCCAACCTTTATCCCATGGGCTGGACTGACCAGCCGCAAACCCTTCAGAACTGGCTTGCCTGCCGGGTACACCTATCCTGCCAGCATGTATATACCTTCCTTCTCTGATGTAACATCTTGCAATCTTTGACTCACTCTGAGCCCGGGAAAGTGTCGTCCCCGCCTGACTCGTCACTGATGTCACCTACATATCAACGCAATGCCATGCAACCGGTCAAACGGCAGTCATGGCTCCAGTGATCACCGGGACACTGGACAGCACTGCTCCAGCAACACAGGTAGGACTGTGTAAGGTTCAGTAATCGCTCAACGATACATGCAGTTCGGGTCAAGGCGACAGGCAAGGAGAAGCCAGCATGGGTGTCTGGAGTTGTATTATCAATTGGTTGATGGGGCTATGCTTTTCTTTTGATCAACATGATGGTACACTAGCATGGTGAACAATCTCAACAACCATACTCTTCCACAAACTGCATCACAACAGGCTCACCTGCGTGCTCTGATGACGACTGGACAGAGACGCGCTTGGCCTGCGAGCCGTGGACATGACGTGAAAAACGCATGGGGTGAGAGTGCAGAAGCCCTTGTTCCAAAAGTGGTGCTGGGAATGGAAGGCGGCAACCTCAGAAATTGATTGTCAGGTTCATGACATAACTGCACTCGAGCAGTACCTGAACCTGTGTCCCTTGCTTGACACTCTCCAGCTTGATAACCTTATCCTCGCCAATGATCTGGATGGCCAAAGCTCGTCCTGCGATAACAAAAGCATGCAAAGTGCATGAGCTCTGTAGAGCCAGACGTGCATGCGAGAGGTAAGAAAAGCTGGTGTCTTGCCCTGACGCTGCATAGCACACATGGCTGGGAGTGCTGCTACACACACCATCTTCTGTGGACAGACCAGCCCATCGCTCTGGGAAGTTGAGCTCTGCATTCCTGCATGTGAGGCATGCGCAAACCTGAACGTCTCACTAACATCTGACAGCCATGCAGGGAATGCAAGCCATAGCAGCAGATCTGCAAAATAAATGCGTCATCAACTCGGCTTGCGTCTGAAGTGCAATCTGACTTACCCGCCACGTATGGTGAAGGCAGCAGCGTCTGAGGCGGCAGCAGCCTCTTCCTCCTTCTGATAAGTGCCCGCATACACGTCTGCAGGTCTCACTAGCCACTGCTGACCCCACTTGTCCCATGTCACGCCCCTGTATCGACTGGAGCTGGTGCTTTGTACCTTTTCAACCCGCTCTGGACGCCTGTATGCACACCAGTTGATACGAATCCGCTGATACCACTAATTAGTGAGTCTGCTAGCTATTCCGCAAAGCCATGCATGTCAAAACATACTAATTGACCAAGAACGAGAACATAAAACCAAACATATCCACACTGACTTTGAGCCAGTTGTTGCGGTCTGCACCCGTAAGGTTGTCGCCTCAGTGTCTGATCCCCAGCCAGGGCCACCTGCACAGTGTGGGAAGAACAAACACCTGGTTGGCTTCCGTTTGCGCTGGGATAGCAAAACTGAACACCTCCAAAAAATGAAGCTTCAGATAGTGTCCCACAGTTTGTGGCGCAAGGTGTGTACACCACAGCATCAAAAGGACCGACAATTGCCCACAATCATCAGATGCTTGCAGGCTGCCACCTTCGTAGCTTGCCAGCATTTACACTCGGTGCATGTGGGTTTCCACATGTATCATATCTGTATCACCAGCCACTACATAATACATAATACAATACATGGACTTGCATTGCCTGCATGGACTCGCTTCACGCGCTCTTCGCATGCTGTCATGGCTTGCCTGCGCATTCTGTGCTCTGTTTCTGTATTTTGTGGCTGGTTGCCTTCCTTTCTGACTTGTTCGTTTCTGCCTTTTCTGCCTTTGGGCAGAATTATTATTATTTCTGCCGTTGTTCCTTCCGTTTTTTCTCCTTTCTTGCTCAGGGTAGGTCAGGGCGATACACATCCCGTCCCGTGTCCTTTGACGGCTTCCCTGATGTAAGAAATCAATCAACCTCAACCACTTCCTGCAACTCTTCCCAACCACTCTTCCCAACATCACCAGCAGCACTACTGAAAGCCAAACGGCGGTGAGGAGCCAGTCAATGCTGACTTGAATGAGCCTGCAAGGTATTGGAAGCATTACAACCCTTGGAAGGTTATCAATACTTGCCTTCAGGCTGCAAGGTACATGTCTTGGAAACTGTCTCTGCCTGCAGGCGTCGAGATATGCATCCGGTTGCCAAGTACAACAGTGTGCAACAACGGCGTGTGATTGATTACATCAGGGGAGCCCACAGTGAGAAGTCACGGAGGTCCTCCAACCACCAGGTGCAAGTACGTGCAGTGGCTAGGTCATCATGCATCACGTCTAGCCATGCCGTGTATGGAACACATTGTGGCCAACACCATCCCACACGACGCCGAGAGAAGTTTAGTGCCAGGCGTGTACAAATTCACAATGCAAGCTGCATACACAGGTACACCTCTTATGGTGCAAGCACCGGTCGCCGCACGTTCGCGATGTACCTCCATCCAAACATCGCAGATGATGCGTTACACGTTGATGCGCACCGTTGACGTTCCACACTTCTCTCTTCTCTCCCACATTGTGCATCCCAGTTGGTCAAACAGGAGCTGTGCAGCTGTCGATGCACGGATGAATGGCGCAGTGGTTGATTCCAAGCGTACCTTGGCATGCTCAAGCTGCGCGCCTTGCTTGGCAGTAATTAGGAACAACACCTTGTCCAAGCCGATGATCTGAATGGCCAGGGATTGTCCTGCCATGTCAAAGGCATGCAGAAGACAGCTCTGTTTTTTACTTGCGTTATCAGTCATGAGTGGCATTCAGGGCTCACATGTGGCCGTAGTTCCTGTACATCCACAGGAACGGGATGGACAGCAATGTGAACGACACGCTGACCACTGCACTTGCGCCACTCTTGTCTGACAGGTGGCCTGCCATGATGCCGCCTGCCACGCCACCAATGTCGAATAGAATGCTCAAGTCTCCAGCTTTAGTCATGGCAAAATCCTTGGACTTTGGTGCCAAGCCTCCAGCAGAGCACAGAGGAGAATGTTCTCAATCTAGCCCAAACATGGCAAAGTCGCACCTTCTTCTGCACATAATGCTGCCCAGCGTCCCGGCATGTTGAGCTTGGCACGCCTGCAAACGGCACATGCATGTGCTAGTCCTGCAACCATGCCAGACCAGACACTGGACTGACCGATCAGGTGCTTACCCTCCATGTGCGATGGAGGCCGCAGCGTCGTAGGCAACCGCAGCCTCCTCCTCAGTTGCGTAGTGGCCCACTGCTGTCCTTGATCGGTCTGGTAGGCGAATTTGCACTTTCCATTTATGTTTCTGCTTGTTCCAGCTCACACCCCTGTACTTGCTGGCACCAGAACTGAACTTGACCGCATCGCCGTGACGCCTGTGATGCGAAGGATTTCAACAAGCAGTGCGCAAGACTCTCTGGCATCTTTGCTCGGTGTTCAGCAGATCTCAACACCGTGTTGACGACCGTGCAGGGCGCAGGGTACGGCCGCTCACCTGAACTCCGCCTCGACCTCTTCTATGGTGAGCTTGTCAAGCTCTGCCGCTGCTTCTGGTGACAGCGAAAAGTTCGTGTCTCTGCCCAACTTGTACAGATACCTACAGTTCATGGCCAGCACGGACGTGTCCCACTGCACGCCCGTGACGAACAGCTTGCTTGCGCATGACCTCACCTGTCCAGTGCCCTGGCAGCTTCTTCGGCGGTCTCGTAGGTATTCGTTACCCACGATTTGCTGCCAGTTCGGACCTGGCCCGTCCATTTGTCTTTCTTTTTGTGCACGTTGCGAAAGTTGTCCATGCTTGTGCACTAGTCATCACGAGTCACCTTCCCTTTGTGGCATTCGTTGTTCACCAGTTGCTGCCCGTCTTGGCCACGTTGTGAAACGCGCAATCACTCATACGGTGCGCCCGGTCGATGCTCTGTTTGTATTGATTTCTTGCCAGGAAAAGATGGCAACGATGGCGAGAATTCCATCCCGACACCCATCGTAAATCATCGTTTACTCCCAGTTAATTTCATGGGGAAACACGTAACAGTCTCTTGAGTCATGCAGTCGTGCGCCTTGTTATCAGCACTTGGTACCTCATATTCTCGGCCATGTATCACGTACAGTAACACGCGTTGGGTCAGGTCGACTCTGCTGAAGCTCAACTTGGCTACTCGAGTCATCTGCCATCTTTCACACAACCCAACTACTGTGCATTCAGACCCAATTCAACGCTTGCGTGGGCCACATTGCAGCCCCTTAAGGACCAACAACCGCTGCATGAAAAGAGACACGCTGTGCACTGATATTGACAGCCGTCCAAGGCAGAACAAAACTGATGTACACGCTGTGTTGGCGGCAGTTCAAACCTCAGGTCAGACCACACCAGAGCTTGGTATCCTTTCAGGACTTCTGAACAGCGTTCCAAGTCGTTGTGAGCAGCTACCATAGAAGCATCTGCACCAGCACCAACGCCAACCATGACGCAACACACACCATGCACGATCAAGGGATCATTCACAGACCAGCTTACGAAACTACAGCCGTGCCAGAGCTGAAACCTGGCAGCTCATATCGGTACTGCCCGTTCTCATGAATACCAAAGCCACGTGGGTCTGCAAACACGTTCTCAAGCAGCTGTCCCTTCTCTGGCTTGGGCGACTCCTCTGCAAACCGCACCGAGTCTTCAACCTGCATAGCACAGCGATTGTATCGAGTTCGTGACCCCCACGCCTATGCCCGGAACTTTAGCCCGAAACTTTACACAAGAATTACCAAGTTACGTACAAGCCTCGAGTACAGATGTTCGTTTGAACAGGTGCATGTAGAACCATGCCACCAAGGCCCAGGACAGGAAGGAACTTCTGGGCGTTGATATCATTACAATAGTTCGGGCGATCCAAAGATTTCCCCTCTCTTCGGCATTGCGTGACAGGCCAAGACTGAAGCGGGCCACACGCTGTTTTCAACCAAATCGGAAGGGCACACCTGTGGCCTGACCTTCAAGAGCGGAGACACTGCATCACGGCCAATCGTCTCACCACCTTTCTCACGTATCCCAGTCACCTCGTCCTGCACTTTCTTGTCCAGCGCCTTGATGTCCGCCTCTGTGGCGAGCCCTTGGGAGAGCATGTAGTTGCGTAGCTGCGGGATGGGGTCACGGGCAGCGTAGTGCGCCTTCTCCTCCTTGCTGCGCAGCTCGTCGGGGTCGGCCAGGGAGTGGCCCCTGCAAGCACACACCGGGACGCAGGGCAAACACATTTGTCAGTTGACAGCAGAAGCAATACAGGATGCGTCCAACTGACTGGTTCACAACGCAGGCCAACGACAAAGCCAAGCTGTCTGTGTTTCAAATCTGAGTCGACTTGCCACATCATAAACATGCCCTTGGCTCAGGGCAAGGGCAAGGGCAAGAGCGAGGGCAAGCACATTCTCAGTCTGAACAAGGGGATACGGTGCAGTGCTGCAGAAAACACATGGAGTACATGCACAAACTCCACACAATTTGCACCAAACACTTGCCAGGTGGGCGTGGCTAGTATCTTCAGACTCAGGCGTATTCCTTATACACTTAATCCAGACTAGCTCACCTGAATCGGTATGTCTCGCACTCGATGAGCGTTGGCCCGTCGCCGCGCCTTGCCCTGGCAATGGCCTCCAGCGCCACCTCCCGCACCTTCATCACGTCCATGCCATCTACATGCACACCGGGCATGCCGAAGGCGGGACCCTGCAGGCACCAGCACGGTGGCAGTTTCGTTGGACCAAGTGCGGAGCACAATTGGCGTCATCTTCCAGCATATGCAAGCATGATTCCTCTGCAGGTGACTTCTTGTTCAGACTGATGCTAGGGAGCATCATGCTCGTGAGAGGAAGGGCCAAGCAAAGGACAGCAAACCAACACACCAACGATGTTGCTGGGCCAAGGGCCAAGCGCAATCAGTATCGCCTGAAACTGTGTCCAGGTATTGATCTTCTGCAGCCTCCGAGCAAACGATAGAACATCTATCAAATGACAGTTGTTTCAACAACCCCTGCCTACCTTCTTGTAGATGTAGGGCTCCTCATCGCCGTATGTGTTGGATGTGGCGCGCGCATGGCTCATGCCGATGGCCCACTTGTTGTTCTCCACCACGAAGATGGCGGGCAGCTTGTACAGGGTGGCCATGTTCAGCGACTGCACAGATGCATGGTTAGGGTCACGGGTCAAGGTTGGATGGGCTAGAGTTAGGGCTAGTAGACCTCGAGGTGTTAGTAACAAACGGAGTGCTGGTAAGGAAAAGTGGTAAAGTGGTAAGGCAGAAACAGTGCCACCGGCATGCCAGTAAGTGTGCCTGAAGTGAGGGACTACTGTGCTATGATGTTTAGGAAGTAATGCTGCAGGCGCTGTTGCATGTGTGAGATGCAGCCCAATTCCGTGCATGCACAGGCCAAAAGAAGAGGGCAAGCTCGGATGCTGCGGTGGGGTGGCTGCCATGCTGAGATGACAGCACTGATGGATGGAAGGACATCAGCATGAAAAGCATGTACGATGGCCGTGTCAAGTATGACCAGGATGAATCAGCAGCCCTCCCTTTGCTTGGTGACGACTGTGGCACACTTCCATGCAATGCACACTGCCCTTCACTTACCTCGTAGAATTGACCGACATTGCATGTGCCATCGCCAAAGAATGAGCAGGAGACGGAGTAGTCCTGTGGCCAAGGTGGTGAATGACAGGCTGTGCTAAAACAGATCAGAGTCACATAGCGCAAAGCCAAGATGAATTCAAGGTATCCCTAGGTGCTGCTCAGGGAGTGGTTCCCGGGTGAGAAAAATTGTGCACGAATTGCACAGGCAAAGCGATGACGCACTGCATTGCCTATCCTTCTAGCTGATGTATGTCAGGTCGTCAACACATCACGTTGGCGGGAAATGCATATGTTTGTGTCTGATACCGGCCTTTACGTGACACGCCGAGGGAGATAGTGTGTTGACAAGAATGTGTTAACAAGGGCTGTGTCCCGCCGTTGCCCCTTGGACATTGGCAACAGCTTTCTGGCCTGTACAAGAAAAGCGGCGTCCACCAACCCTCCACCACTCCCAACCCCACTCCACTCGCCTTCAATCCATCCTGTCCTGGATCTTACCCATTAACTCCCTTCCCCTACCTTGTCATCACCAAGGATGTCCTTGACGTACTTAGCCCTGAAGGCCGCCCCTAGGCCCACTGGGATGCCCTCGCCAATGAAGGCGTATCCGCCCAGGAAGTTGTGCTGGGCGCTGAACATATGCATGGACCCGCCCTGACCGCGGCAGCAGCCGGTAGCCTTGCCAAACAACTCAGCCATGACCTCCCTGCAGAACACGTGTAAATTCAGTGTTTAGTCAGCGTGTAAGTAAACACATGCGTAGTCAGTGGATGTGAGGGTAAGGCAGAAAGAATGCAGAGCCTTTGCTCGGCTAGGCAGCAGAGTCGGCAGACCATGCAAGAAGGAGAATTGAAGTACAGTTACACGCGACGGTTGGAGTGTACCAGTGGGCAGCTACGATACATCAACATGAGCAAGTGCTGTTGCTTCACAGGTGTACAGGGCTCAACAAGCAGGGCATCATTGTGTCTCGTGTGCGTCTGATGGGCTCTAGGATCCCCTTTCTGCATATAACATATAACATCATCGCACCTGGCACCAACACCCTTGCTCAGGGCATGCACATGGTCACGGTAGGTTGAGCACACGTAGTCGTCTGGCCGCAGGGCACCAATGACACCTGTTGAGACAGCCTCCTGGCCGCTGTACAAGTGCACGAACCCAAACATCTTGCCGCGGTAGTACATTTGCGCGCACATCTCTTCGAACTCGCGCCCGAGGACCATGTCGTAGTACATCGCCTTGGCGACCTCGGGGGTCAGGGCCGCCTTGGCTGGTGCCGGGGCAGTCTTAGGGATTGAAGCCACGGCCCTGACCCGCAGCGCTGAGCGCCCAGGCCGGCTGGCTGCGGCCCTCCGCTGCGGCCCCGCCACGCGCTGCTGAGTCTGAGCAAGCATGGCTCTTGAGGCCAACGCCTACAAGTGCGGTCATAGGCAAAAAAGTCAACCATCGCACCAAAGCACGCATGCCATGCGATAACTATGCATCGTCAGACTTGACGTGGTACTTGCGCGCCAATGGGTCTTTGCTGGGACCGGCTTTTGATGGAAAAGTTGAAAGCAACCAACTGGAGGGCTCGCCGGCAATGTGTAAGCCGGCTGCGACTCTTTGCCTGCAAATGCATTCGTATATAAACTTCTAGCGAATCGCGCCAGGCTGATCCAAACTGTCCAGCCTGGGCCATCACCATGCACCGTCAGCTTTTCCTTTCTGGATGAGGCTGCGTGTCGCGGCTGCTTGTCTACTGCCCTCCAAACATGTTTGCTTGGCTATTGCACACGGCTTGATTGATTGCTGTGGTGCGGGCGTTGCGAGCGCTCACCAAGAGTACGCGTCCAAGAGCAGCAGCAAACGCCTCAGCACTGACCCACCACCAGATCAAGGCGTCACCACAAAGCTTGCACTTAAACGAGGACCTGTGTAGAGGGCGTTGGTCGGCCGCAAGTAAGCAGCCCCAGCCGGGAAATTTACCGGATTTACCTGAAAGGTGTTTGCAATGGCTTTCTCGTCTGGGGTGTTCCAAGACAGCCGTCAGAACGCCACCATCAATGCATCCTGTGTGGTGTTTGGATTGTAACGAGCTGCTAAAGCCACTGACCATAACGGCAACCCTGATCCCCTAGTGCCAGTTTGCGAGTTGGATCCATGATGTCCTTGCACCATATCCTGAAGGCATCCCCGGGCGTGCTCAGTCATCCATGGTGCTTAACAGCGATGTGCCCAAGGCTATGTGATCTGGATGTCCACGTGTTGAGCCCCACAGTGGCACCCAATCAACACCCACCTGCCAACACCTGCCACTTTACTTGCTCCTGCCAAGCATGCGCCACTAGCCAACAACTGCATGCGTCTGCAGCAGCTCAGCAACCAATCTCCAGCCGCCTTGCCAGCCACCAGCAGCCTTTCCACACCCGAGCGATTTCCACCAGCCGAGTCCTCAACTACAGCTCAATTGATAAGGGCACCATGCACCATTTTCTCGATGATGGTGATGACGACGAGGCAGAGGTCAGATATGATTCCATGTCAAGTGCAATGAGGAGCCTGGCAAAGCTAAGACGGCAGGCCAAGGAAGAGTCCTTAGAACAAAGAGCCGCAAGAGAGGTGGGTACTTGTAAGTCGGATGATATCCATGACGTTTACAACAAGACCCAACAATACTGTATCCAATTTTCAACCCTCAGCATCCCCATGCTGGTGTTGGCATTGACGCCTTTGAAACCTTAGCGAAAGGTTATAGGGCGACATGCAGGCACAGCTACACTGGTGATCATAACTCCCGCTGACTGTCTGCATTGCGAACATCTGACATCCGCCAGTCAATATGTTAAACGTGCAACGGTGCCGGTGGCAGCTGATGGACGCAAGTGCAGTGACAGCAATCGGCATATGAAGCCTAGTCATCTGGCCCATGTGTGTCCCATGCAGGTGATGGCCGACCCCATGTCTAGGGTGATGGCCTCACAGGGCATGCCACTGGGCATCGCACTCAGCGCATTCAAAAAGGGTGAGGATGGGTTGGCGATATGCAACTTTTTTGCCTGATACGAAATTGCCAAGGCAATTGCCAGGGCAGGGGAGATTTTGCCTGATGCGAAGCTTTGCCACGGCAGGAAAAGCCAGGGCCTAGGCGCAGGCTTTCTTGCCGAGACAGCAGGATGCTTTTTGACTGAGACAGGAAAACAGATAGGAGTTTTGGCAACCCCCGAAACGATTCTGGTGAAAGTGAAAGAATGCACAGCATTGCGGGTCTGACTCATTATTAACAATAAGCCCGCAGACGAGTGAACCAGTTGTTGCCCTCATGGTCGGTTGAGAATGTGTTGTGCTGAATCTGATGGCAAGCTCCCAGCCAACCAAGCTCAGGTAGAGGCAACCTGCTAACCAACATCACTGCTGTTAGGGCTGTTCTTGTTGTTTTGGGTTTCCCTGACTGCCTTGGCGTGCATGTGGCTGCAGGTAGCCGCAGGCAAGGCCCTGGCCTGGATGAAGGTCCTGATGTACCCCAGCCTCCTACCTCAGAGCCAGGATACCAGATGGAGGCCTTGGATGAGATATTCCTCACCACAGGTGACAAGGGAGTCGTGCGGCCAACTGAGTGTTCAGCATACACAGGTCTGATCACACAACAAGTATCCAGAACACTGATGAGGTGTAGACGTACAGCGGACGTGGTGCAGAGCAGGCCGACAGGTGCAGTACAGTGCGGTGCAAGTGACACTGGTCTTAAATAGCTGGACGGTAGCACACCCCTCATGTTATCACGGGTTGTCAGCGAGGCACACGGGCTTCTCTGTCTGGAATACTCCATAGTACAGATAGATTGTACGGTATGCAAGCTGGCCAGTTCGCTTGGGTGTGCTGACGGAGTGACATCAGGCTGCCATCTTTCATTTCCTGTAGGACTGTTGGTGCAGAACGGCAATAAAGGCACATTCGCAAGAAAGGGCAGTGATTGGCCATTAAAACATACCCAGCACAGGCGCACACGTATGTTGTTGTGCAACTGCATGTACGCCCTTCTTGCTCTCCTGTCACAGGCACAGGAAACACACAGACGCAGCAGGCGGCAGCCGCCAGCCAGGCGGGCGGCGCCGGGGGCGGGGATGCACGTGCGGGTGGAGGTGGCAGTCAGGGCGGCGCAGCTGCGGGGGCGGGCAGTGGCGGGGAAGGGGACGGCAGCGGGGACCGGCCCACGGGCCCTGCTGCGGACAGCTGGGGCACCACTAGGGAGGGACCAGCTGAAATCGCACGCCGCCTTGTGGC
>QAXH01000521.1:0-21204 GCA_004335635.1 Chloromonas sp. AAM2 | reverse complement strand
TAACTGGAGAGGCAGGCAGGCACACATTCAGTCCCTTGAATTGCGAATATGATAATGTTGTGCATAGATACTTGAGCCATCTTCTGTTGGACTGGATACGCACACACACACACACACTCACACTGGAGGCGCACACACTCACACACACTGGAGACGCACACACACTCACACAGGCATCAAGCAGACCTGGATGCAGAAGACCCTGATCATTGCACGTGCTTTATTGTTGGGGGCAACATGTTCATGCTCTGGAGAGGCAGACACACACATGATGATAATTTGATTAGAGGGGTGATGTCAGCCGCTGTCAAGCCCCTACATTGTTTTTGTGTCAGCAACACTGCAGGCAACTGCGCAAGCCATGTGATGATGGAAACACAGCCACAGAGATCGATTTCCTTGCTGTGCGGGGTGGCACAGCGTAGCAGTACAGTGTCTAGGCTCTTAGCCCCAACAGGCAGTGCTTACTGCACTCCTTTGCCCTGACACCCCACTCTCAACCCTCACACCTCACACGCCATACCCCACTCTCGTCCCGCACTGCTCAACCCTCACGGATTGCTCGGTCTAACTGTGCTTCCTTCGCCCTGACACATCACTCCTAAACCTAATGAACCTCAGTAAGCTGACAGTGCTCTTTCCCCTGACCCATCACCATCACGCTTAACGTGGCCCATCAACCTGAACTCTCACTCCCCCTCCCCAGCTCCCCCTCTTACCCCAGTATTTCAAAGCATGAGAAGCCGTCATTGTCTGGTGGCAGCACAGAGCGGTAGTTGTTCTTAAGCATTGGCTGAATGCTGGCCAGGCTCTTGACAATAAGCTGCTGGATGCGCTCCCACACACCGTCCCAGTCATGACCCTGCGTGGGAATCACGAGCACAGCACAGCACGCATGTTCAGTCAACCTCACCACATGTTGTTATGACATGACCGAGGAGGACGGCTCAGCAAGGGCAACAGCGGGAGCAGAAACACAATCAGCAGGACTCTCAACTTCACCACTGCACCAGCAATAAAGGCATAAGAGCTCAGGTCTACCGCTGACATGTAAAGGTCGACAGCTCACTACACAGCTCGTACGCGAAGCGACTTGACTTCAGTGGTAGTGAAGTAGCATCCAGGGCCTAACAAGCAGCCCCAGCATCACCGACACACAAGGTGCTACCAGTTTCACGTCGGCTGGCAGGGCTGGTTCGCCTAGGATGTCAAAGCTGTGTCCTGGGTTCATGCATCACTTTCAGTCAGGCTTGCAGGTCTTCAACAGGTCATACCTGAGCCCTTAGGTGTTCTGCCAGTTGCTGGAGGGTCCATTTGCTTGCATCCTCCGCGTCCGTTTGGCCCTGGTTAGCGATGAAGTTCTCGTTGTGCTTGTTGACCTGAAGGGGCCAGAGAGGCAAGCGCATTACACTTGCATACCTACTTCCGCCTTACTTCCTCTGTCAAAACAAGCTCATTGTTTTGAGGCCTCTTGTTAGGTCTAGTGTTAAAAAATAACGTAGAAAAGGCCTCGTGTGAGCTTCGTGCTACAAAACAAATCACCTCGAAAAGCCTCGTGCTTGTATAGAGGAAGTACGGTACTGCTTCCCCCCCCCCTCCCACCAGACAGTGTAGGAGCTCAGCAGCCGACGTTACCGAGGCATGAGCATGATGGCCCCAAACATAAAGCACATGCAATGTTCAGGGTCTGCCGACGTGCAGATTGTGTTCTGCTGTTGTCTGAACCCACATGCATCTCTGGCGTGCCCACTCTGCAAGTTCCTGACGTGCTAGTCACCTCCACGACTCCAGGCTTCATGATAATAGATTGTTTTGCACACATCTTAAGAGTCCCAATCAACGAGAAGCTGACGAAACTGACCGAGCAACCGGCGAAACAGAAGGTCGTCATATAAAGCATTTGCTAGAAAACGACACTGGCATTCACTCACTGCGTAGTTGGTGAGGTGCATGAATGATATGTGCAGGTTGTCGGGTTGTGGCTTGGTGTATTTTTCCGTGCAGAACCTTGCCAGGCCCTCGTGGAATATGAACACCCGCAACGGGTCGCAAGAGAGCACCTGCACGAGCAAGGCAAGGAAAGGCAAGGTTATCGGGTACAAATTGCCTTGCTACTACTGAGCTGTCACCACTGCAATGGTCGCTGGAACTATTAATGGTCGCTGGAACTATTCAGTTGTCAAACACAGCACTGGCAACAGCTGCAACCCAACCCAAGGGCTGGACAGTGCTTCACTGCTCCACCTGCTTTGGCAACTTTTGATAAGGGTGCAGTGGTGACCAGAAGGTTCCCTTTACCCTTGCCCCCGCTGAGCAGTCCTCCCAGGACTGAAGGCCATGTAAACAACAACAACAACAACAACAACAACAACAACAACAACAACAACAACAACAACAACAACAACAAGTGCTTCACCTGCCTACCGGCTCCAGCTTACCATGCCTGTGTTTGCATCTGGATCTGCCATGACAGTGACTGCAGTGCTATATCAGGCTGTAGCCACATGTATTGCCGTGACTATGGACCCATGGCAGTGCATGATGTGTTCTTACCAGTGCCTGTTACGATAGTGTCTGCAGTGGTGTGCTATGACAGACTGAAGTGCCATGACAGGTCGTAGTGCCACGACAGTGACGACCATGCTATGACAGTGTATGTGTTCTCACCAGAGCATATATCCTCATGTCGAACTTGTATCCATGCACGAGCAGTGGCTTTGTCAGGTAGTGCTGCGCCACCACGTTGGGCTGCTCCATCTCCTTGAGTAGCTTCAGCACAGCTTCCTCCTTGCCACCCGATAGCAGCCGGATGCCTCGACCCTGACACCCAGCGTCTGGCTTGAAGATGTAGATCTGCTTCTTGCCACGAGCCTTGACGTCTGCCAACAAATCCTACAAGATTAAGGCAAGGTTTACAGTGTCACTATGCTGCAATGAGTGACTACTAAGGATTGAAGAGTTTGGTACACAGCGGCCTTACAACGCATCACCAAGCAGGCCTTGCCAGTGCAGTGCACCCCTGCCTTCAGTGTAGCCTCTGGTGGCTTTGTTTGCTACGTCCACGTGGCTTGGAACACGACTGACGCCTTTGGCCATGCCATTTCACGACTTGCCATGACTTGGCTGCAGATGCTGGTCTGTGCTGCCCATACCTGTATATCATTTGGCAGCAGGAATGTGCGTGGCACGAAGTCGTAGTGCCCTGGGAAGAGCTTGGCCATCTTCGCCAGGTTGCGCGCCATAGACTTCTTGCGGCAGATCTCAAGCATGCCGTTGAAGTGATTGATCTTCTGCAAGCAAAACACCGGCAAAGTACCACATGAAGGGTTTCAGTAAGAATTCTTCGATGCTGAATGCATACTTGAAGGGTGCCATGTGGAAGGGTGTTTATTAAAGTCAACCGATGACATGGGCAGATTATGGCCCCCACGCAACTAAATCAAAGCAGCAGCTAACACAGGGAAAGCTAAGATGAAAAGCACAGCAGTAGAGCAAATACTCCATAAAGGCTTGTCAGTTGGCCTGTTCACTTTGCCACCTGTGCAACCCAGTATGCTTGCTTTATGAGCCGTGGTCAAACTCTTGCCACTTATGCTCTTGCTCGTGGCAGTCCCCAGGCTCATGACAGCGACCAGGCACGTGCGTTGGAGTGCTGCCCACTGCACCGTCTGCAGTTGACCCTTCAATCAAATTCCTGCTTGTTCAGTCAAGTTCAGTCTGTGGCCCATTGCTGCTCACCTGGACCTTGGTTAGCTTGATAATTCGCTCTATCCCCACGCTCGTGTCAGTCCAGTAGACCTCCCACTCCTCCTCATCGCCCACCTCTCGCCAACCCAGCTTGCGCTGAACCACACGCACTGCATGACATCAGGAGTTTGCAAGCGTTCGCGCTCCATGCAACCACAGGAAGCCATGCAATGCTTAACCACATGGAAGGTGCGTGCGTCCTGACAGGCGTCCCACGCGATGCAACCATGTATGCATGCTGCATTCGGGGTGTGCGGCGGTTGCATGGTGCAGACCTGCCAACGCGCCGCACACACGCATGCATGTTGTGCCGTGAGGCCAGTACAAGCGATGATGTGTGGTAACACTGAGGTGCTTGCTGTGCTTAGCTGCCGTAATCCGCCTGTGCTTTCAGTGTGTCTGGGCCGTGCATAATGGCTGGCAAACAGAAAGACTGCAAAGACGCTGGTCCGAGTAAACACGCTCTGTGCGTGGCAAGCTGTAAGCTGTTACGCTCCACCTGCTTTCCGATCCTGGCAGCATTGTGCCAAGGTTGCACTTCCTTTTCCTTTAATAGACAGCAATCCAAATCTTTCCTTAATAGCAATCCTTATAGCAATGCTGCAATTCAATCGAAGTGCATATCAGCCAGTGAAGTGCATATCTGCCATAAAAAAAAGGGCTGGCATGAATCAAATGGCTGGCATGATGTCACCACGAGTACTCCTAGATGACGTAATGCTGAGGACACGCCTGTCAAAGTCATCAACATGGTTGCCTCCCCATAGAGGCGGACGGCCAAGGTTGCACTGCAGCTACGTCAGCTGCCAACAGGTCTGCTGATGTGGCGCGTGACTGCAACAGATTGAGAGCAGAATGCTGGACTACCTTGCTATCTTGCTGCTTGCAAAACCACCTGTCCGCTTCCGTTAACGCCATACAGGGCAACAAGAGCAAGAACAGCCCTGCTTGGGATTAACAGTAACACTACTGCCACTCTACTGAATCACGGTTTTGCATTGCATTGTCATCTGAGGTCCTGTTGTAGCAAGGCACTCACAGACTTCATACTTGCACGCTGCCAGGTTGATGCGGATGGGTGCAAGCTTCTTGACTTTCTTCTTGCCCTTGCCGCCCCGCCTGCATGGCAATGGAAGGCCGCAATTGGAGCTGTTGCAATTTGCGTGCTGAGAACACAGCTCAACGCACGGGCACAAGCACGTCTAGGCATCCCTTGTTCCGCACAGCTCGTTGGTTGTGCTGTTTGGCATGCACATGCCAGGGTGCCAGGTGTCTGCAAGCACACAGCTGGGGCACATCTGTGATGCCAGATGAACTACAGCCAGATGAACTTATGCCACATGGGCACAATGGCTGTGCTGGGGACATTGGGCCACTGCTGCAGCCATTGTCCTCACGGTGTAAAGTGTTCTGGTGCCGCGGTAGTTGATGCTTTGTAATGGCTGCGCAAGCGCTCAACAACGTCCCCAGCATCGTCCCCGTCTTCTCCTGCATCCTCGCCGTTCGCCTCTTCCCGTAGATAGTTCTCCTCATCGTCTGTAGCCATGAGTCGAGTGGGATGCTAGTTCAAGGTTGTAGCCTTGTCTCACGATGTGCATGTATTGCTTGTCGTAATGACATCTGGTTCCTTGTGTCCAAAACCCAAAGGCAAAAACTCAATCCACAAATCAAGGCCTCCGGATTGTGTCATGATCACTGCCGCTGCCAGATAATCCCATTGCACCCACTACCGTCTCCGTAGGGCGTTGGAAATGAAACGGTCTTGCGCACGGGATCAGAAACGGATCAATTCTCCTTGATTTGTTGTTGGCTTGGCCAGCGCACGTACCTACCAACGTTCACTCAGCCAGCCATTTATCTGAGTATCACCATGCCTCGCGGTCGCTCTGCTCCCGCACCTGCATCCCGTGCTTCTGCCGCTGCGTCCAGGCCCCGGCCTGCTGCAGCTCCATCTCCAAGCAGCACCCCGCAGCAGCAGCCACATGCTTCAAGCGCAAGCACTTCTACTCCAGCCTCCGGAGGAGGCTGGTTTGGTTCTCGCCCTGCAGCACCAGCTCCCGCGATGCACTGTGAGTGTCCCCCGTCTTCAGCAACTCTAACAGGCCGAGCCATCTGCCAATTGCTGCTGTGCTTAGCGGCAGGGCAGGGCTTGAGGTGCCACGATGCCACTTGATCCTAAGATTATTCCATCCCTTTCCATCCTGCCACGCAGCCTCCGCCCCACCCCCAGCCATGCAGCAGTCTTCAGGCGGTGGTGGCATGTTCTCTGGGCTCATGGGCTCAGTGGTGACAGGTGAGTTTTAGGTCTTGCGAGTAACCAGGTACCTCGTTTACGAGAGCAGCCTCGCGCGTGTCGCTGCTGCCAGGAGTCACGTCCGCGGTATCGTCTGAGCTCATCTCGGTGGCGCGACGTTGTTATTGCTTGCAGGTGCTGCCATGGGCACGGGTAGCGCCGTGGCACATCGTGCAGTGGATTCCTTCATGGGCCCTCGTGAGACCAGGGTTGTGCACGAACAGAGCCCAGGGGAGCCCGCGCCAGCTGCACCCATGGCTCCTGCCCAGGTGCGTGAGTTGTGAATACATGTCCGAGCCAACATTGTTATGAAGGCCATTTTACATGAGCTGCATGGTTTTTTAGCACACAATCTGCGCATCAATCGTTTGTCTTACAACATGATGTTCGCAGAGTGCTGAGGGTCCGTGCGGCGATCGCATCAAGCAGTTTGCAGAGTGCATGTCCAACTACAGAGGCGACATGGGTGCATGCCAGCACTACTTTGACGCCATGCAGCAGTGCAAGACTTCGTTCGCATAATCAGTCAGTCAGTCAAGCTGCAGCGGAGAGGCGAGCATCAGTGTGTTTGTCAGATGGGACTGGCACTGAATCGGAAGGTGCCGCTGCACCAACGTGACGTGACACGCGGACATATAAGCTCTGATATATTGGCAGTGTTTTGATGCAGGCTCTTAACTATTCCGTTTAAGTTTCAGGCTATGCGTGTTAGGCTATCCCGCCGCCCTTGCATCTTGTGGTGGCTCAGCAACTCTGCTTGTGGTTATGCTATGGCCAAGGCTTCTGAAGCGTGACGCCGTCCCTTGCTGATGAATGAAGTTGTCCAGCTGTAAGATTTCAAGTGTTTGATATGCAGAGCAAGCCTTTGCTTGTTTTCTGTTGAACTTGCTGAATGCCTTGGTGGCTGAAGTAGGTGCGACAAGCACAATCTCAAGCAGTTTCCTTCATTCAGTGTCCCCAGTACACAAGCTCAGAGACTGCTGATGTCAGGCCTGAAGTGCAATGTCTGGACCTGTTGTTTTCCAGCACGCCGTTAGCCAGGTCGTTCTATAAGTCGAGCCAATGACCCAAGGCCAGGTGCCCAACTCATGGCTGTCAGTGCTTTGTGCTGTACAAGGGCAGACAGAATGACAGGCCCACGCGTTTTGTAGTGCCTTACTCACTGTAAGCAGTGCAGCTGAACACCTCAAGCAAAGCACCTTCAGGTCGGGCAAATTTTGAACTTGGGTGGCGGGCTCGGGCGCCTGCATTTAGTCAGCGTCTTCGCAGCCTTGTACACGGTCATGCAGACAACCCAAGGTCGGTTCCACAAGCACAGTGGACCGCGTTGAACACAGTGCACGTCCGCCTGATTCAAAAAGTTTGCCAGTTCTGGGACAGTTTGGTGATGATGCACTGCCAGAAATAGGAGAGATTGCTCAGTAGGCAGGTCAAGTTGATAGACTATGAGGTGCTGCTTCAGGCGTTACAGATTCTAGGGTCCGATTGAGAGGTAAAACTGTAGACTGGCACACACAGGGCCGTCCTTGGCAAATATCAAAGCAGACACACCACGGACAGTCATCGGACAGTCACCATATGAACCTATCAAACTGGCAAACTTCTTTTTTCACAGTGTGACTTTTTCACTTCCTGTGCCTGTTGACTAGACAATACGGGGCGTGACTTACGACATTAACATGCCGCACAGCGGTATACAGGCAACAAGTGTTACCCAGCAGCCAGCGCAGTACAAACTGCGGTCTACAGGCCCACGCAGGCACACAGCTGGATACACAAAGCAGGGCCAGTATCAAACCTGCTAGCAAGTCCTTGGGTTGGCTCGAGCCAGATCACGTGAGTAGTCTAGTAGCCGAGTACCATGATTCTCATGAGAGCCACGGCGTTGGCCAGCTCTCCCACGTCCAGTGCCCCATCCCTGTCTGTGAGGAAGTCAACACGCCTGCCGAGCATCAACGAAAGAAGGCATGTTATAACGCGTTTTGCAACATTCATTCAGTCATAGATCATTGGTCCAAGCATTTGTCAGACAGCAGGCCATGACCTGCTTTCCGACCTAAGCATGGATCTCTTCTACGGGTCACACGAACGTGTTCATGGTAAGCCCGTCATCCGTGTTTTTCCCTACAGGTTTTTCAGGTTGTGATTGTTTACATGGACAACCACAATGAATGGGAAACCAGAACACTGCCCCGCATTCCTGCTCGCACGCGACTCACTTGAATGCGTACTCCTTGAGCTGCTCACCCCCCTCGCCCAGCGAGCCAAAGGCGGGCTTGAACTCGGCCAGGTCAACCTTACCGTTCGTGTCCTTGTCAAACACCTGCACAGGGCCCACACAGTCAGGCGCATGAGAACACGCAACTGCATGCGCATGTGCACACGCCGGGTCAAGGCCGCAAACCGGCAGGCATCAAAACCTAGCGTGATAATTAAGCACAGGGCAGGAGTGCACACGCTAGTCCGAGCAGGCAGGGGCATTGAAAATCATCCATGCTCCCACCCACCTTCCTGTATACATTGGCGTTTTTGTGCTTGTGATATGGATGACAGCGCTAGGACAGGCAACTGCTACGATGGGAAAAAGGCCTACGGGTTTTCAATGGCAGCTTCTTTCAGCATAGTTACACGCAGTACGGTGTCAACCTACAAACAGAAGCAGTCCATGAATTCCAATGCTAATTACCCTTCAGCAGGTCTACAATGCAACTTTGTGAAAGTATCAATTGCACGGATGCCAACCTGGGAAGAGGAGCAGTACATGAATTCAAAGTTAATCTGTTCAGTAAGACTACCCACCTGCACGACGTCTGCATCAATCGTGTCCTGCCCCACTGCTGCGTCCAGCGCTAGCCCAGTCAGCATCTCCTCCGTGGTCAGCTTACCGTCCTGAAAGGAACCCACGGCGTAACAGTGGTCAGGTCATGACAGCACAAGCCTCACAGCTGAGTGACGAGTTGGGCTCGTTGACAAAGAGCAGAGACAGGGACTCAGCGGAAGGGGTCATCTCCCTCAGCACTGCCGTTATGACAGCTGGGCAACGGATTGTGCCTGGATAACGCTCGGCGCCGTTACTACACTTGTGGCAATCATTGACCAGTCCGTGTAATGCGTGTGTACACCTTAAGCACATGCTGAGAACTAAAGGAAGCGTGGTCGACAAGGGTGCGGGCCTGCAGGTCTATGTTACTGAGCTGATTGTTTTGCTGACTTTTACTTGTACCGAGTCCACCTCGTGTGGCAGCACAACCGTCGCAGCATCATGATTGCACACAGCTGGGTACTGAGATAGGCCTAGTTTACAGCTGATATCAGGCGCCGCGTGGTTGGCTACCTTAAGTGCCCCATGGATAGCCCGTGGTGTCATGCGTGCACCACATGCACACAAAACAAGATGTTTGCCAGTTCTGGGACAATTTCTGGGGAACCAGTGTTGGTATACTGAGGTGTACTGTGGTCTGGTCGGCCATGATTGCACTGGAAAGGCAACCATACAACATCTCAGTATCACGCGTCAAAAATTGTCCCAGAACTGGCAAACATCTTTTTTTTGGTGTGTGCTGGATTTCTGCTGTCAGGCCTGCATTTGTACTGGATTGGGGGATGATGTACCTGGTTTAGGTCAAACACGCGCATGGAGAAGTTGACCAGCTCCTCATTTGGGGCATCAAACTCCTCATCCTGCACACGTGGCGCATGCCATTCACATGACCGTACCAGACATGCAGGTGTGCAGTGGCGCATGCCATGTCATAGGGCTCCTGACGCACATGCCACATGTCAACCCACGTGACTGTGCCAAAATCACACGTGACAATACCAGTGTCACAAGAGTGCTGTGGCAACTGCCATGGTCATCAGGCTCTTGACATACACTACAGGCTAGGGTGGAGTATGAATTGTAAGCCAGAGAAAGAGCGTCTGATGCAAGGTACTGATACATGCTGAGTTGCTGAAGTTTGCCCAGAGCTGGTTATACGCACTGAAAGGAGTCCTGGGAGACTTGAGAACGGGGTCAACCAGAAGAAGTAGGTCAGTGTGTCACCCTCGTTGCACTCTCAGATGTAAGCCAGACCCTCACTGCATGGTTTTTAGTATTGCTCACCTCTGCCACCTGTTGAGCCATCTGGGAGATCTCCTCCTGTAAGTGCACACAAAACCATCCAACCTTACTACGCACTTTGCACGCAGACTGTCATCTTGCAGCTGTTGACCTGGCATGACACGCGATGCAATGGGTCGGCACAAGTGGCATGACACGTGTTCAGTCTGGTTGTGGGTTGCTTGCACTGAGGTTGCATGCATGCCGCTTTACGCCAGAGTGGGCAGGCGCATATGATGTTTGGTTGGACGGATTAGATTTCTTCTCAGCTACTGATGTCTGACCAAGCCAGACAGCGGCAATGCCACACATGTACCAGGCGCCTTGCAGGCCATGACCATACGTGCCCACATACCTTGGTGATGACTCCGTCCTTGTTTGAATCCACAAAATTGAACTGTTCCCTTGTGACGTCCGCCAAGGTGCGCAAATCAGCCGCATGAGCGGCAGGGATGCTGCCTGGACGCAAGAATGCAGAGTTGGCACACCACCGCTCTGACACACCTCCTTTCACAGGTGCATCTTGGATTCAGTTTGTGCCCATGTTCTCATGCATTGGATCCGTGGCAATGAGAAGATGATGGACCAGTGGTAGGGTTGTGATGTGTGCATACCTAGCAGAAGGCTGGCAGCCAGGCCGCACGTGGCCATGGCGGACATAAGCTGGGTTGTTGCCTTGATCGGGCCCTGGTGCTGAGTCTGCTGGGCGCATGCCTTCACCGGCCTCATCGGGACTGACTGCATTGCTGCAGAGCGAGACGCACGGCATGGCGCGCAGGCCTTGCGAGTGATCAGCGATGCTGCCATTGTAGCGAATGGTTCGTGAAGTAAGCGAGGAATCCAAAACGTCGAAATGCGTCCTCTCGACATCTCGTGAGCGGCGGCCAAAAAGAGTGATCAACCAACATGCAAGCATGTTCCGACAGTGCATCTGGGCACAAGTGTTCAACCATATGTTGAATTGCTGCACATTGCTGCATATGGTACAGCTCAGAGATCACCTCATTACCACAACCTAAAGCAGTGCATATGGTACCACGCACCCTGCGTGTCTGGCTAGGAGCATCCCGAGCCTTTGCCTCCAGTGCTGGTGCTTCCCTGCCACCCTTTGCACAGGTAGGCCAATTAACTGCTTACAAGCCATGATACCGTGTTTTATGGCTAGCCTTGCAAGCCACGTTGCCACGTGTCCAGTCTGTGGTGGACTTGAGGCGAATTGATGCGCTGACATACTAGGCTGCCTTTGCCTCAGCCAACGACTCACTTGTTGATCAAAGGATTGCTTGTGTTGCTCTAAGTGCTTCCAGATGGACAGAGCACACCTGTGCTTAAATGTGCTTGAGAGAGATTTGAGACCACTGCATGTTCCGTTTCCGTTGCTTGCATGCAGTTGCTCGACCAGGCGCAACACAGTCAGGAGCAGCGGCGCTTGGCCGTGGACGCCTTGTCACGTGTCAGTTCCGCCGTGCTAGCACAGCACACAGCAGCACAGGCTTCAAACACAGGCAGCAGTCCTCCCAGAACTGACTCGGGGACGAGCAGTGAAGGCGGAAGACAAAGCACGCATAGCTTGCAGAGCAACAGCAGCCACCATGATTCGTCCAGCACCATATTTAGCACCCAACCAGAGACCGTAGGGTTGCCTGCACAAACACCACAGGTGAGAGGTACACAGCCGGCTCCAGTATGGGTTAGACTAGCACATACCCTTGCCAGTGCCGTGTGGAGCACACACATTTGTTTTTCAAAACGTGTCTCGCAGTTTGGCGCGTTGAAACTTGTTGAAAGTAATTACGGCATGTTATGTTTCTAATGGCTGGTTGAGGGTTCTGTTGCTGGACCATATTGCCAGTGGCAGTGTATGTTGCTCTTTCGTTGTCCTTCTTTTGACCAACTGCTCTCGTGCTGTTCATCTCCTGCAGTCTGAGCACGTTCTTCCCCCTGTTCAATCACTGAACGAACTCCTGCGGCTATGTGCCGATGCCAATGACGTTGAAGGCGTATTCAAGGCAAGTTTGCTTACTTGCATGCGCCGCTGCCAAGGTTGGGCAAGGTCAACAGGTCCAAAACTCAGGATATGCATCAAATACCCTACACTGGTCTGCAAGCAAACATAGCAGAGACTCCATGCAGAGACACGTGACAGCAATCATATGGCCAAGCTCGGATGGATAGCAGTACAAACCAGCAGCCAGCCCTTCAGAAGTTCACGAACAAACACAGGCAAACGCAGGTGGTGCCTATGCACAGTAGCTCAAACCCAGGCTACTAGTAGTTTCCATGTTGAGTAGATCACAGCCGCCTACAGCTTGGTCAGTGGGCAGGAGCTGACATGAAACTACACGGACTTTACACACTGTTGATTGTTGTCAGTTACATAGGGGGTGCCGAATGAAGGACTGTTTAGGACACTGACGGAAGCGAGGGATGATGCATGAGTCTTCCCTGGAAGATCTCTCCCATTTGCTTCCGCACCACCTTGCTTGTCTTGTGCAAGACCCTGTGGCGAACCAGCTTGCTCCGTGGACATGTCAACCACAAGCAGTGGAAGCTCACAAGCCATACCATTCCCATCAGAATTCCCACAATGTGATCTGCTGCTTGCTACACCCGACATCTGACAGTTTGCCCCATGCAAGTCCCATCACACGCATCAAAGAGATTAAGATAAGTCTAACCCTAATCCGAATATTAACTCTAACTTGAGTACGGCTGCATACCTCTGCAGGTGATAGACGTCCTAGAGCGCCACGGGGTGCCAGCGGACGAGGAAACCTTTGTGCAGCTCAGCTCAGCCTTTCAGTACTTCCCCAAGAGCTTTCCCAACGAATAGAGCTCGGGTGACGTACACCCCTTCCATATACACACTGCGGCACGGACGAGGGGAGTCTCCAGTGTTGTTGCCCGCTGTGTGTCCCAACAAGTACGCACCGTCAGCCAGCCAAGTTGGCTGCAGCCAAGCAAGCCCTGTCTGGTATTTTTTTGGTACTTGGTTTGGTATTTGCTTTGGGGTATTTGGGTAGTTGAGGTTTTCAAGGTAGAGGCCAATATGCACCACAGCGCTCATCATTATTTGCCTTGTCGCCCTTTGCCGCTATTCGAAGTTCCCTTAACTGTTGTTAGTTGTTCAACTGTGCCAAACAATGATTTCAAGGGAGGGGGGTACTTGAGACCATAAAAGGATGTTAGAAAGCAATAATTCCCATGTTCTTAAGGATCAAGCTGACACCCAGTGTCTCATTCAACCATTTTGGCTCGCTGCAACCCACCCAACCCTCCAAATCAAGGCGTTTCTGGTCAACCTGCTTTACAGAATCAGCATCACGCTGTACTTATCTGGCCAAACCGTGTATGCCGAAAATTCTTTTTCTTGAAATGTGACTGACCGCAGAGCTTTGACGTGTTTGTTCTTTGCTCTGTGCGCCTTGACGTTGCCTTCTTGCTCAGGGTTGGTTAGGACGGTATCCAGCCTCGTCTCTTGCATGGCTTGCCAGCGTTCGCGCGCTGTGCATGTGAGCGCCCTGATGTAATCAATATATATACAGCAGCGCCCAGGTGGTAATCTCTCTTGCCACGCACCAGACAGTGATGTTGCCAGGCTTTTCCCCCTCGCATCTAACAACAGCTTGCCGTCAATACACAAGTTGCTGAGTTTGCTTTTAGTCTTACAACCAATTTCGTCACGTGGATCATCACGCTTACTAACCAGGCGTCACAAGCACACATGCAGCAACCTGCACGAGACAGTATCAGTGCAGATTCATATGCCTTATCAAATATCTTCATATGTATGACTAACCTTGCCATGACATACAAGTAACCGTGGCACGCAGCCTAGGAAGACCTCAAAAACGAAGGCAGCATCAACACCCAGTAGTAGCCTGACTGAAGTACTGTGCCGGTCACTGTACTTATAGCCGTACACTGTACTGATGGCTGCACAACTGTAACACAAGTCCGAGTCGGACTGTGCAACAGCCCTGGGCCTCAGTGCCGCGCGTGCTGAGACGGACACCTGATGCAATGCAAGCCACAACCCTCCATCTGACCCAATTTAGGCCTTGGGCACAAACACATGAGAGTTTCATGCAGGCCACAGCGCATAAGGCTGGACGCTGCAGTGAAGCCACGACCCAGCATTGCATATCAATTTGCAAAGCAGCCACAGCACAGGAGGCTGGGCATCACTTGTCTGGATCTCGGACATGCAAGGGCCTGGGATGCCAGGCCCACAGCACACAACGCTGGACATTGCACTGCTCTGAAGGCGAACGGTAACAAGAGTTTCAACCTACTTCTGTTTTTTTTAAGCAGTGTTCGCTGTCCTGTCATGTGGCAGCGTCTACTTGCCAACCTGCTGCACCACTATGCACATGGCTAGAATTGTACGACAGAAGGTGCACGCATTTAACCCGGCGCCCATGGCTCTGTGTGTGCGTGTGACGTTTGACATTCTCACGCTGTAAGACAATTTGTTGAGGTTGTGCCCACAGGGTAACAGGAAAACAACCGCCCTCGCTCAAGAGTTTGTGTTTCAAATCAAACCGGTCGTCTCACTGCAGGAGGTTTCAATTATTTGTCGCCGTGAGTTCAGGCAAAGCATCTCTCTGACATGCTGTGCGGTAACACCGTATTGAACGCAGATGGCAGCTCACTCATTGCTCGGCGAATGTGATGATGATGACATGCTGTACTGCTGCCAGTCAAACACAAACTCGTTGGCTGTTCCCTGGTGTACCACACCATCAAAGCCGGCTGTGGACCAGCGGAACGGGAGCTGGTCGTCCAATGTGGGCCCGTTGATTGCGTGTGTGGTGCCGCTCCTGGGAACACAGCAAGAGAAGGGAATGGGTCATGCACTGGATTCACTGGGACAGCAGGCAACAAACGTCTCTTGCATGGCTTGCTAGCGTTTGCGCTCGGAGCATGTGGGTCCCCCTGATGTAATCAATATATATACAAACGCAGACCAAGGAATGGCAGCATGTAAAGGTATGGAATGGTTTAGCCTATGGCATCCTTATCCTGTTCTATATGAGTCACGAGGTAGCAGGCCATGCACAAACCAGTCAGCGAAATGGCAGGGTAGGCACTGGCAGGAAGCCTTGCCGCTAGGCGCGTCCCTTCACAGCATCAGCATGCTTTGAGCCCAGTGCGTGCCCAGCGTCGTCATCATGCCACACAAGGCAGTGGCTAGCTAGAACAGCAGTGGCCAGCTAATAAGTGCGCAAACACAATTTGACCATCATGCACCGCACGTGGCTAGCTCTGGGTGTTGTTCCTCACAGGAAGGAGCGTGCGTCCACGGCCTTTGCATCCACTGCTCCAAACGCTCTGCGCGTCCAGTTGGCCCTGTGCCCCGAGGTGGGCGTCAGGTCGTGGCGAGCGGCGATGGCATTGCTGGGCCGACCATCGGACAAGGGATCGTGCTGGTACCTGAGCAGCGAAAAACAAGCAGAGGAATGTTGACGTATGATAGACAGCAAGCAAATGTTTAGTGTGATAGACAGCGGGGCTGCTGAACAGCATGCAGTCCCTGAATTGATAGCAGAGCAAGCGCGCAACACTCAGCAATCAGAGCTGCCAGCAGCATGTTTGGAATTTTATTGCCCTAAGTGAATCATTGGACGTCCACCACTTGTTTGTTTGCTGTGTTCATGACAGTTTTTGCCAGTTCTGGGACATTCTACAAGCCTGTCTCCAGCCCCCTCTCCTCGGGGTTGGATGGCTAATACTGAGCTACTTTCTGTGATTTTGTTGATTTTTTGTCCTTGTCTTGTTTGAATCTCGTTAATTTATATCATTTTGTTGAGCAAGTTGCCTCACCTACTGTAACTAAAGTGTCATGAACCCCTGCCTCCTTGACTAGCCCTGGACTCTGTACTCTGGCTTCCTGTTGCCACACTGATTCCAGTGTTGTTTCTGTCCCTCTGCCAATCAGTGCGTGCTCAAAACCATGCTTTGCATGCCATGTGCTCATCGCCTTGCGATTCCTGAGTCATCAACCGTCAGCCCCTAAATCGTCTCAGCCCCTGTAACCTCTGCCCCTAACTGTCCCGGTAACGGCCAGTAATTTCATCCTGAGCTGCTTCCTGCTGCAGCCCCAGACCTTGCCCATTGCCCAAGGGTGTCTATCTGCTGACATTATCAACCGGCAACCCTGTCATCGTCTGCCCTTAGCTGCCCACAAACAGGTTGAATATTGGCCAAAGTTGCCCCTTGCAGCAGCTTCAGACCTTCCCCCTTGCCCAGCTGCCTACTTGTTTTGTCTAAGGACGTGTTCAAGTCCAGAAAAAACCCTTGATCACCCGCCCACAGGCCCTGCATTGCCTCAGCCTCTTTGTCATCCGGCCCTAGCTGTACCTGGGCAGGTTGAGCATTGACATCCTGCTACCTGATGCCACCTCAGACCTGAACCTTGCCCTTACTTGTTTTGTCGCAGGAGGTGCTTCAGCCCGGAGAGGCTGTCCACCTCGGGCCCGTCCCGAGCAAAGATGCGTGCACGCGGCGCACTGTGCCACAGGTCCTGGTCAAGAGGGTAGCCTGAAGGGTGAGAGCACGTGGGGGCACGTGGGTCGTGGACGTCAGATGATTATGTACTTCGCCGAAGAGGCCAACAAAGTGAAAAATTTAGTTGCAGTTTGATGGCGAGCATATGACCGTGAGGACTCCAGGCTGAACGGTGTGGATGAGATGGATCTTGCAGGCAGCCTGTGTTGGGTTGTATGGCTCAATGCCTCAACCATCATGCTTGCAGGTTGCAACAGTACAGTGCAATTTCGGATGATATCAGGAGCCACTCCGCATCTGATGCACACTTGCTCCGGTAGTACCAGATCGTGCACCTGTTGTCGTGGCCTGCCAGGCCTGATGGCTCACTGAATGCACAAATTTCCTGAAGCTGCATAACGCATTCCAGAGTCCCGGCCCAGCACCAGGCGCACCTGACGTGTTGTAGATCTGTTCGAAGAACGGGACGTTGTAGGACGTCCACATGCCTTGGGAAACAAGCACCGCAGTGACGTCAGCCTGCACGTGCACGTCAGGACCCATGCGCTGATCATGACTCAAATGAACTGCAAGTGAATGCACAACCTCAATTGATAATTACCTGGACCATTGGCTTGTTGGTCATGAGACAGGTGCAAGATGAGGTATCAGGTACGGTGCCTATGGTAACGGATGGGCAGAAGCCCGGCTCACTCGAACTTATCTGGGGTCAGCTTGTGCCATAATCAACCTCTATCCTGGTGTTTGCATGGCGCTGACTGGGGACCACGCACCCTGTCATTGTATTCCAGGTGAGTTGCCTATGGACAGGCGAGTGGCGGTGTGTGACGGTTTGTGCTTCTTTATATGTTAGGACAGGGTGAAACAAATGTCGAAAGCGTGCAACAAGCAGGGGTCCCAGGTCCTCTGCGAACGTGGCGTGACATGCCCTTTAGGTGTGACTGGATTGCAGGTGACCCTGCCTCACTGCCATACTTATTCTCACCTTCTGCACCTGCCCTGGTATCTGCTCCAGCACCCAGAGCACGTCATGCAGCCATGCGTCCTCGAGCGCCTTGACGTCGAGAATCATCCACTGCAACGCACACATGGGGTACGTGACAACCGACGGTTTGTTACATCTGGTTTCTAACCATAGGCCACCCGTTGTTTGAAGCCGCGTTTGCACACTCTTCACCATGTTTTTCTCTACCATGTCACCATGCCCTCTACCACATTGAATCGCGCACCCGCACGAACCTGATTGTTGTAAGTGCCTGAGTTGCTCTTGGCGAACAGCTGCACCCACTCATGCCCACATGTGGCGCCGTAGTTAGCCACCTGACGCGTGGCATAGCAGGCAGTGGGTCCAAGCATCACCAGTGAGTGCCATGCGCACCCTGCCACAGTGCACGTCAAGTCAAAGCATGCAAGGCGCACAAGAGGTGTGTCCCTCAACTCAGGACAAACCAAACTCAATACCATAAGACTCGTGTCAATTCAAAGCAGATGCGACAAAACCTTGGTCACTATATCAACAGCAGTCTTGTGTCACTAGGTGGTGTCACAGGCAGGATGTATCACCTGCCACGCAAAGTGCCTCGCATTGGATGCTGGAACTGGGGTTGGCTGCAAGCCACACAGCAGCATTGCCGCATCTCACCATGACCCGCTGCCACATGAGCGCACAGGAGGGCTGAATGTGGTCGTACAGACTCGCGTTGTAGATCCCTGCACACAACACAACACAACACAACCAGTGCAAGGGTGGTGTTTACGTCATCCACATCTCTCACCTGGCAAACCAACAACTGATCAGCTTGTGACGCGATGTTGACCTAGCAGTACTAAACTACTGTTCGGAACTGGTCCGCTTCAGTTTTGCAATACTGATGATGCAAGTTGACAGTTTTTTTAACTCTGCTTTTACTCTGCTTTTACTTTTTTTCATCTGTTTTGTTTTACTCTGAGTAAAGTCGGAATCTCTTTGGTGGCCTTTGTCCTGTGAACCATTCGTTCACGGCTTAGACTGTGCTCCGATGCTGCCACAGGTAACTGCACCTGATGGTCTCACAGCCATCACAGTGACACACTTACGGGTAATCACAACTGACGTTTTCGCAGCCGTCACAGTGACAAGCAGGAGACGCACTCAGCCAGGCCGCAGACAACGGGTAATTGAGCAGGGGGGCACATCCTCAGCACTCACTCACCATTGGTTGTCTCCATGATGACCAGCTTGTCAGTGGTGTACCTGGGGGCACGAAGGGTGGGACCAGGCTGTAATTTGATGGTATGTCACCATTGGCATGCGTGTGGGATGCGATCAGGCGGTTCACAGCCACAAGAGGTGGCTCGAAGCCAGGCTTGTTGAGAGCCTTTGGTATTTGTTTACTATCTGCTTCGCCTCTCATGTTCTCCCGGAGAGTGGTACTGAACCCAGTTTAGCAGTTGGTGGTTAGCCACACAAGGATGCACTGCCCCTCTTTTGGTCCACACTAACTCCTACTTTGGGCTTACTTGACGGCATGTCATCCTTTCAAATTCTCAGTTGCAGCATTGAAGGCCCAACGGCTATCCTTGCGTCCTGGAGTTTGAAAACAATGCTTGGGGCAAAAGAACAAGTTTGCCAGTTCTGGGACAGTTTATGTGAATAGATCTGTATCACCGCCAGCGACCATTGTGTGTCAGTGAAACATGTGTATGTGTGTGTGTGTGAGGAAGAAGCGTAGCGAGGATTCACCACAAAAAAATCCAGTCATTCAATACATCAGGGCACACGAACAGTCACCTCATGTACCCGTCAAATTGTCCCAGAACTGGCAAACTTCTTTCGCGCGCTTTCTGATGGATGGACAATACTCTGCACTGACCAGTCGTCCTTGGAGAATAGAAAGCCCGGAGAGGAGGATATGGACAGCGGCCCTGTCTCGCTCCAGGGGAAGTCATACACCTTCCATGTGCGAAGCATGGCGTAGTAAGGCCGCCACGTGGCATGGCCCGCCCAGAACTTGACCATAACTGCCTCCTCAGACGGTTTCTTGGACGGCTTTTCCGACGGTTTCTTCTCACTCTTCTGACTGGTGAAACTGTTTGCACTCGTCACACTCTTTGCCTGGGATTGGCCGCAGGTGGCCAGGCTATGCCATGCACTGTGCAGGCCAGACGGCTGAAAACGAACAAGCAGCTGATAAAACCACTGCCAGGCGTTTTCTGTCGCCCTGCGTATTACTGATTGTTGCGGTTGTTCCTGCTCTGAAAGCTGATTGGACAGATGAACACCGGTGCTGCCTGTGATTGGTGTGTCGCTCTGCTCGACCCCGATGGTTGCCATTAATCTGCGCTGGGAGGCCGTTGCCTCCTGCCTTGTCTTGCCGTTTGTCCTGGCCCGCTGTCCCGCCCTTCCTGAGCTCGCCTGCCGCCCCACCGATTGCCGGCCTGACGGGTACCTGTACGGCTCCTTGCTCTCCCTCGCACCAGCACCCTCTGAGTGCACCTTTCCCTTGCCAACCCTCTTGATACCACCCGGCTTCCAAGCCTGCTCCTGTGGCCCGTTTCTGTCTTGCATATCATGTGACTGGCGTGACTTCCTGTTGGCTTTCAACTGCCGCTGCCTACTGCGTACACCATGCGCTTCTTGCCCTTCTGCAAGACGCCCATCAACCATGCTGCGTGCACCATCCTTGCTGCCACGTGCATCATCCTTGCTGCCACGTGCATCATCCTTGCTGCCACGTGCATCATCCTTGCTGCCACGTGCATCATCCTTGCTGCCACGTGCATCATCCTTGCTGCCACGTGCTTCGTCTTCAACGTGCCACTTTTCATCCTGCTGCTGTTTTTCCAACTGCTGCAGGTAGTGTGGCTGCTGCATCTGGCGTTGGCGCTGCACAAACGTCTCATTGTCAATCCGGATGATTGCGCTGCACTCCAAAAGGTCTCCAAACCCGCCTTCGCCAACCATCCCATGGCCCGGTGTGTAGCGCCGCTGCTTAGGGTCAAGTGAAGGGCTGTGGGTGGTGCCTGGCAGGACGCTGACAGGGGGTGAATTGGACGGGGCGCCGGGTGGAAATAGCACATTGAGATCGTACAAATCGCCCACCTGCAGATTATGACACGATGAAATGTCGCCAGGTCAAGGATACACGGCTGACAATGGTCAATCGCATGCGTTCTCCTGTATTGCTCAGGGTGCGTCAGACCCCAAATCGTTGCAAATCCCAATCTGTGTTCTTTGACGGCTTTGTGTCAGTGTAAACATACATGTATATGCTGCGGAGCCTTGTTCATGCGTGCCAGCCTGTTTCCTTGTCATCCCTAGTCACATGCCGTCACACATGCACGTTCTCCTGAGCACAGACAGTCCTGCATGCCCGCATGTGCCCGGTCATCCATGGTCGCGTTTCCAGCCGAACCCAAGGGGTCACAAGCGGTCACACACATGGTCACAAGCGGTCACACACATGGTCACAAGCGGTCACACACACGGTCACAAGCGGTCACAAGCGGTCAGCGGCAGCAACAGCGCCAGCCAGAGCAGCAGCATCTGTCCAATCAGCAGACGCAGCGCCAG
>QAXH01000518.1:0-41923 GCA_004335635.1 Chloromonas sp. AAM2 | reverse complement strand
CGGCCCCGCCCATTTACACGTATCCGCTGCCCAGCCCGGGGCAGTGTGCCACGCCCACCACCGGCGCCGCGTCCCCTGCGCGCCCACCGGCCGTTCCCCGCAGCGGCTCTGCCCGCTCCTCAGGCGCGGCCTCCGCCACCAACACAGGCGACGGGGCACCCTGGGCCTGTGCGGCCTGCACTTATCTGCATGAAGGCTCACAGACCAGATACTTGCGCTGTGCCATGTGCAATGCGCTCAGGTGATAGACAGTTGCATTTCCAGATGCGGTTCCTGCATGGGCCCATCACATTGTATTTTTGCTGTTTCCTTTGATCACATCTTCAATTTTGAGCCAGCATCTTATCTGATAGCAGGGCAACGTCACCTTCCATTCACTGAACGACAGCCAGAGATTACGTGGTGGATGAGCTTTGCTCACATACCAGGGCACTGTCATCTTCTTTTGACGGGATTGTGGCCGTGTGCATGCTCAAGCGATAGATCGCCAGTTTACGTTGCTAGTGCCTATGTTGTTGAACTGAATCGTGCATGCGTAGTGGGATGGTGGAATACCCTTTCAAAGGACACTTGTTGACCCCATCCAGTACGCACATTTGGCTGGAGACTGAAAGTTCCCGACTGCTGTGTTGGTCATTCATATGGGCACACTGTCTGCTGACGCGCATGCATGACGTTTGAACTGCAGCATTTTTGCAAGAAGCACAGCACAAACCACGCCCTGGATGGGTTTTGGCGTTGCTCTTTAGGACAGAAGGCTGGCACAACCAGGCGTACTTATCGTGGGCAGGCCTAGACAGGTTGGGTCGTCCTTTGCCGATATTGACAGCAAGAAGGGGCCGACTGAGCACTGGTTTGAAGCCAGACGTTGTACAATCAATTTAAGATCTGGATGACACGCGCTGCTAGGTCCTCTGTTCTCACCTCTGTGCAGCTCGGCGCAGCTGCGTTTGTGACAAGTGCACGTGACTGCTTGTAGAGCTGAAGAGAAGTCACTCGAACCAGCAGGCATGGTATGGATTTTAGAATTTCCTCAGCCAATCCTGTCTGTTTCGTGGTCTCAGTCAGGAGGACCATTTCTGGCCAGAGCATCACTGGCCTGCCGCCATGCTCATTGAGCCAGTAAGCCATTAGTCACACCGGGCTAGCGGATGCGCATGGACACTGTGTAAAGGGGATTCAGAGAGCTCACTGCCCTACATGCAAACTGCATGCACTGACAGAAAGATCAGAACGCATCTCCATGGCCTTGCTCAATTGGGTTGCCCCGACTTAGTTGTTGCTCTTTGCCTGTCAGCAGGTCGCCAGTCAGCAGCTCCTTCATGTGCAATCACCAACGTTTGTCTGCGGCACTGCTGGTTTGCACAGTCCAAGTTGACATGCTCGTGGGAAACAAAGTTGCGTTGGTCCTGCTATGCATTTGTTTCACTTGCTCACAACGGCTGTTACTAGTGCTTGTTGGAGCCGCATGCCAGTCACAGCATGCTGAAACCAGATGATCAGTCAGGTTCGGGATGAGCACAGGCCCTCATTGCGTGCACCCTGGTGTCTACCTGAGTGGCGGGCTGGGTAGGAGGCAAGAACAGGCATGGGTCTTCCGAAATGCTCAGCAGCGATTATTGTGCGACACGTGAGCCACCAGGGCCGTCCTTCTGCACTTGACCATGGCAGATGAACGGCTGCTGATCTGTCAGGGCTATGGATTGGTGATAAGGTGCAAGAGGGCGCAGCTGCCTGGGTGCAGAGCTGTAGTTGTTTGGCGAGGCAAGCACAGTACAGTCCAAGCACGACGTGACTCACAGCCACGGTTGTAAAGCCGCAGGATGGTGCTACCAGTGGTCTTGTAACTCGGCCATGCGTACAACCAATCTCAAAGCAGGCAAAGCAGGACAAATCAACGCAAAGCTGGGTTCAACATGCTGTCACGCGAAATAAGAAACGAGGAAAGAAGTTAGACTGCGGGCAACACCCACATCACGACACGTGGCACTAATATAAGATGTCAAGGCCAATATAAACGTTGTGTGAACTGAAGTGCCTGCAGCAAGCATTTGCACGGGCACGCCCAGAGATCAGCCTTCGTACTGGCAGTGCAACTCTCAACTTACTTGTTTGCCATCTTGCAGGTGCGCAGCTGGATGGAAACAGCCATGCACAGTGAGGCCCTGCACCGCACCCATCTCACGCAACAGCATACCAACGCGGACGTCATCCAAGGCTAACGAAAGCAACCACTGCGAATGCTTGTGATTCCATTGAGGTCATCAAGTGATTGCTGCCGTACACTGTCCATACTCTGTTCAATTGCCACCGTACGACCATCCTGGCTCAGAAAACGACACAACCGCCGAGTACGGAGATGTGACAGAACGGTTTGGTGTGCACTAGTCTGCTACTTCTTGGCCAAGGGTCCAGCGTTCAAGCCAAGAACGTGCCAAATCATGGTGGTAGATATGTTAAGAGGTGTCCGTTGCCTCCACCCACGATCCCTGGCTGCTTTCCGCCGCGGTCATGTCTGTAGTGCAATCATCATGTGTGTTTGAAACAGGTCTGCCTTCGTGCATCAACGGATGAATTTCACACCAAGCGAGACTGGTGGGCCGACTTGCTGCCCACAAGCACAGCCAGAGCACCCGACTTGTACCAGCTCCTCGGGCCTTGGAGAAACAGTCCATTGTTGGTCACCCGGCTCATTTCTCTCGCAAGGAGAGCGAGTGGTCCAGGTGTGCCGCCAGTGCCGAGGGCGCTCGTTGCACGGGCGGTGCACCGGCAGTGGGCGACTGTGGGCCAAACTCGGCCAACACGGAACCCCCTGCGACCGCCTCGGCAGCGCTCCCGGGTGGCGGCGCCTCAGGTGCTGGTGCTGTGAGCTGGAAGGGTATGGCTGCGACCAGCACCTTGCCCGGGGGAAGGTCAGGGGGCGTCTTGGCCACCTGCAGGGCAGTCACAAGGTCTCTAGGAATCTTCCTTATTTCTTGATGTATTACTATTTCACATTGTGGTGCACTCAAGGGCAGTCACTGCGGTGTGATTGACCTGGGTGAGTGAGTTGGTTGCGCACGAAGTCATCATGGCTGCCTGTTGTTAAGACGCGCCTTTCACTGAGGTGGTGCTGGTTGCCTACAGGACCGCTTTTCGTGAACAGAAGCCTAAACTGTATCAAGCGGCACGGTGTGTTGCCCCGATTGGATGCATGTGATGCTTGACAGGCTGTTCACCAGTCAGTGGAGAGTGTTCAAGGCAACGGACAGAGCAAAGCACACGAGTCACGTGCCTGTTGATAGTAGACATGCTCACGGTCCTTCTGACATTTGAGCCTGCAAGACAAAGCACGACACAGCACACAAGCCTTGAAGGGTCACCAAGGATGGAGAGCCCTCCTCGCAGCAAACAACAGATTGGTGGCATAGATTCGGCGAATCATTGACGGGTCGCGAACAACGGGTGGCGTATCTTCAGGTGAGTTTCAATCAGGCACTGCCTTTGCAGTAAGTTGCATTCAGGCACGTGTTTTGCATGTCGTCAGCTGCACGTGTTTGCCCTTGTTTCCCTCACCTTACTTCCTCCAGCACTGCGCTCTCCAGGTGTGCCTGGTGCCGCCAGGAGGCGTTGGTGTCACATGCCGCATGGGCCGCGGCAAACAGCTGGGCAGCCAACTGCAGGCGCAGGCATGGAGCGGCAGCCGCACATGGAGCATTGTGCACATGGTCAGCATGCTGGATGCACATGCGACCCATCCTGTTCCTACACCTTACCTGAATATAGATAGATATAACGATTGATACATAGATAGATAGATACGGTTACAGCTGGTTTGATAGTGCGTTGTGAGCGCTGTGCCCCAGCTCGACTGCAGATTTAGTTTACTGGCGCAGCGATGCATGGAGCATGCCACGCGCCACCAGCCTACCCTACTTAAAGCATGTCACGAACCCAAGTATCCTGCCCATGCCCTGCCCCGTCCCGCTCTGCCTGCCCCACCCACTTGGCAAGCCGCCTCCGCCTGCCCTGCCTGCTCCTTGTTGACCCGCAGGTCGATGGCCAGGGCCCGCAGCGCCCTTGCCCTGCAGATGGTGGCGCTGCTGGCGAGATACCGCCGCAGGTGGTCACTCAACGATACGTAATCACCTGCGCAGCAGACACAGTGTAACCATGGCTCGCATGAACGCACGCCTACCGTAATCGCACTAAGACACACCGAGCATCAGCCCCTGCAGTGACCTTGCTTGGCCTCTGCCCGCACCAGGCATGCCCGCCCGCCTACCCATGTGCGCCTTGAGTGTGTGTTGTGGTGCACCGAGGCACGCAAGCGTAGACCTGGCAGCGACCGTACTGATTCTATGCTTTGCATTCAAGTGCACAATGCCCACCCGCCTACCCGTGTGTGTCTTGAGTGTGCGGGCTGCTGTCTCCCACAGCTCCCATGCTGCTGCATGCAGCGCACTTGCCAGCACCGGTCCCACGCCCCGCTGTTCGGCCCGAGCTGCCGCCACCATCTGAGCCTCCGCCAGGCACATCTACAGCACACAGGCACCACCAAGCCAGCCAAGTCAAACAGTGTGACACAACACGGGATTGAAGGTGGGCCACGGGTGCTGGAGGGGTCAGGTGGGTCCTGGGGCGGTGCGCAGCAACGCAGTCAATCCAAGTTTGTGATTTAGGAGCAGGCTCTGGAGAGATCCAAGGGCCTCTCCTGACCTGATTGTGGACCTTGGACATGGACATGATGGCCTCTGCTGGCCTGCGGGCACAGGCAGGACAGGGGACAGTCTTGCTTAAGGCCAACGTGGATGGTACACGATCGAGACTTGATGCCATGCTGCAGCCCTGCTCCAGCCACGGACCATGAAACAGTGTATCTTCTAAGGATCCTTGCACTGTGCTCACGCTGACATGCCAGCGAGTTGGCCTACGTTGCAGTGTCAAGGCATCTCAGCAACCTCCTGCCTGACTGCCCCCTGACATGTCTAAGGCACATCTGACCATGGCACATGGATAGGCTTCTGATCCCACCAACGGGAAACAACCACACATGGAGGCACATGATTTCGCAGGCAAAGCGCGGCTGCACCTTTCTGTGGGCAGTTTGTGCGCTATCCGCGGCAGCCCTTTGTCCTGCAGCCACTGGAACACCCCCGCTGCCCGGCGCAGGAGGGTGGTGGCCTCTGCCGCCGCTGCAGCTGCTGTCTCGGGGCTGCCTGTGGCGCTGGCGCTGACGCCGCCCTGGGCAACCATCTGGATGGCAGCGGCCCGCAGCGCATGGCCGTACATGTACGTTGCCTAGGGGCACAGTGCATGCACGAAAACTCGTCTTTTGGGTCAACTCGTCTTTTACCAAGTGCAATCCCTTCCTTTCACACTAGCAAATTGAGGCGTTCAGCAGTTGCTGTGTAAGCATTGGCAGTATTGACATGGATGTGTTTAAAAGCCACCAGGTGCAGGGTTGGAGCGGCCCCAGCACTACCAAGCAGTGCTGAATGCTAAGTTTTTACAAGGATGTTACATCCGCCCTTGCCTGCCACAAGCAGGCTCATCAAAACGGGTGCAGGCACACAGCCCAGACCTGGCATGTGCCTACAGGCAGGCACACAGCCCAGACCTGGCATGTGCCTACAGGCAGTTGCACTGACCATGCCCATCTCGCATGCCAGGCCCTGCAGCCTGTGGTAGTACGAGGGCTTTCCAGCCATGGGAGAGGTCCACTGGGTCACCAGCCCGGTGGGCGTGCCGTCAGGCTCAAGCTGCGTACAGCAAGTAACACACACGCATACACTCGCAGTGGCCATGGCTATGGTAACCATCAAGCCTCAGTTGCCTGCACACTTGTTCCTGACTCAACAGCACAAGCACAAGGAAAGGATACAGCAAGATCGCTGACCCGCTTTGCAGCAAGCAGATGTCAACATCCGCTCACTTTGGATACGATAGCCTCCAGCTCTCGCACATAGTTGAACATCCTGTGAGCATGGCAGCAGTGATCACAGCGCCTAGATTGGCCAGACACTGAATTGCATGCATCAGGCCTGGACACCCTGTGACTAGGTCTTCGACGGCTTGAGGCTGGCAAGGCTGCGGCTCAACACACCCATGTGTGATCCCAGCAATAAAAGACAACTGCTGCATCTCTGTGCGCAACGCTGTATGTGCCAAGTACCAGGGACAATGCGAGACATTTCTTACACAACTCTGCTGTTCGACAAGAAAGCTATGCCCCATGATTTCTTGCAATTCCTGAAGCAAAGAGAAGAGACACAATGAAAGTGTTGTATGTGCCACAAACGATACTGAATCCCACCTCTCCAAATGCGCACTATCAAGGCCCTCCTCAAATACTGCGAGCAGAAGTCAGTTGATGGGCCTTACTGGTAAAAATCTGAATTAATCCCATATGAGTGTGGTGCTGCGGCGAGTGCTCTATAGTCATGTTGGTCTGGCTGCAATGCCACGCTGAGAGATGGTTGACATCCAGGTGGCATTAGGTGTGCCAAGCACAATCCTCATGCCGAACGCGTGAACAGACCGTATTATTGCACTGTTTGGCGACCCACCCGCGGCTCTCCTCAGGCTTTCCAACGACCTCAGCACTTCCAACCCCTCGGTGTCTTCCTGGTTTGGTTTGAAAACCTGTGCATGGTCCCATTGCATGGCACTCCTGATTCATTGTACATGTCACTTGTGATGACACTATCTTGACAGCAGATACTTCAAACTTCTGAGTCAGCAGCTAGTTTAGCCATCAGTTAGCAGGTTCAGGGCCAGGGGCTACCTGCTACACGGCAGCTGCTGCCATCCAGCTAGGGTTTCCTTGCCACTTTCCAGCCCGAGCACTGCCCGCAAAGAATCGGTAATCGAAATCCGCACCTTTTCCAGGCTGACGTCCTTGGTGGTAAGGTGTGTCCATCCATCAAGGAATTCAAGAAGCACCGCTGGAGGTGCCGGTGTCGCCATCAGTCGCGATTCGAATCAGATTTTGATTTTTCTAGCGTGTCATGGTAGGCAAATTGCTGTGCTTCGTTACAATCAATCAAGGCAGTGTGGCCTTATTCAGGACCTGCTCGGAAGATGGCGACCATGTCACACACCAAGGGAATGAGTGAGCTCCTTGGTTGAATGCAATGCAGGTATGAACTGGTGTGGTTCATTGCTCTGCGACCCAGGTTGTGAAAAGGGGGTCTCTGTGGACCATGCAGGAGAAAAGTTGCATTTGCAACACTGGCTTGTCACGTTGTGACAGGAAGGGGTTCCAGAATCAGCTGAATGCTGATGCCGACTATGGCATCTACAGACATCTACAGATGAATTGCGACTACACCACGACCACAGGACACAGATGTGGTTGCATAAACATACGCAAAACGTTCAGGACAAAAATTCAAGGCTTGCGCCACCGGTTACGCGCACATGTTACATGTGCAGGTTGTCTGCTCTCTGGCTTCAGTGATCAGCCAAGCCGAGCACTTGCCCGGCCACCCGCACGCTGACCAGCTCCGAAGCCACATCTATGCCACCCTTGCCGCAGCATGAGGGGCACTGATGCCTGTCCTCAAGTCTCCACAGCAACCAGGCGGCCTGGTCTGCCCGGCCCCAGTCATGTGCCTTGGCCGTTGCATCTGCACCACTTGCATCCACACCATGCGCTCGGATGCCTGATCCACAAGCCAGTGAGAGAGCGCGTGCAGGAATGTTGCCCAGTTGTGATGTGCGGCGCGTCCCATCTCCAGGTGCAGTCGTGGCATGCTGCTCAACTACCAGTGCTGGCCCCGTGGCACTCTCAATCTTGCCAGGGCCATGAACCTGCAGCCACAACACTGACGTCGTCATACAGCAGTTGTTAAGCAATGTCGCCAGGCCATGCTCCTGTATCACACCTTCATAAGAGTTAGCGTTAGTGTTTGATGCCAGTCACACTTCAAAACGCATTTGAACACCAGATCTTTTGAACACCAGATACCCTTAGTATTCATGCCGCATTTGCTTTCATGCTATATGCTCCTTGCCAAACTACCACATATGCTAACAACCAGCTTCTCACGGTCACGTGCGCAGAGCCCCAGAGCCACAGCCCACCGCCACAGGAGTCGAAGCTGCAGCGTTGCAGCACGACCTGGATCAGACAACGCAAACATGATGCGCTCAGCAATTAACATCACTAGATTACAATCGTGCTGTGCTAGATTGTCATGCCAACAAGCCGCCTTGCTGTGTGTGCATCGATTCCGGCTGCCTGGATTTTCATGCCATGGTATGTCAGCGACCACTTTTGTACCTGGCTGCTGCCACTAGCGTCCACAGCTGGTCCTGTGCAGCCCTTAATAGTGACCTGCGATCCAGAAATGACACTTGATTCCCCTCAGCCATGTGGGGTTGGCAGGCCTGAGCTTGTGGCTGCACTGCTGTGCGGGTATCTCAGACGTGCTGCTCAAGTCCCAGCAGATGCCCTCCTCTCAGCTCTTGCCTTTCATCACTCACTTGTGTGAGATGGGCCTGTGCCGAGCCAGACAGCAGAACACCCTCCTCACCCGCATTGCTCACTGTGCAGCCCTCGAGCACAACAGCACTGCACCCTGTGCCGCACAAGGCAACGTCCCGCTGCTGGTCAAAGTCAAGCTTTGTTCGTCAAACTGGGAAACAGGCTAACAGCCAACACAACGTGAATGCAGAAGCAGTGCAGTACAATGCAATACCAACAAAAGAGATATCTCAGCCCACAACTTCCTAAGCCAAGGTCGGGCTTCCGTTGTGATGAGTGCATGTGTCGTCTGTCCAGCCAGTGGCCTCACACCTGTTGCGGCACAGGTGGCACTGCCACAGTCACTGATACTGCAGGTGTGCAGCATGGCAGCAGGGCGCAGGGGACTGCCACAAGTGCGCTGGGCGCTGCTGTAGCGGGTGGTGTCAGGACTCCACACCCTGACGCCCGTCTGCTTGGCCTGCGCAGCACACAGCACAGCTTGTCATAACGCCCCGGCTGCCCTGCTCATTGAAGCTGGCATGGCTCAGGATACTGTATACCAGCCGTGACTATGGCGTCCAGCTGGTGCATACTCCACGCTCACCGTTATGCTGCAGTCTACTAGCAGGGGCCGGGCACCTCCCGTAACGTGCAGTGCGTCGCCCCCGCTGCTGGACAGCACCACCCGCAGCAGCAGGGGCGACCCAGCCCCTTCGCAGCGCACACACTCTCTGCGCAGCGGGCAGTCAGTGATACAGTTCAGGGGCCCGTCTGCTGAAATCAGTTCTGCTGTCGCAGTAGCCAAGAGCGCAGCTGATAATCTGACTACTAACAGGTGCTGGCTGCCATCTCAAGGTGCTCAATTACAAGAGCTCAGATAGCCAGCTGTTGGGGCTCACCTGAACCCAACCATATCAATTGTCAAGTCCTGTACGATCGCACCCCTCAGCAGCCGCAGCAGCGGGGCGTTGGCGCGGTGCTCAAGAGTTACCCTGCCTCGGCCTTTGATCAGCAGCCTCTTGTCCACCCTGATGCCCCCTTCCTCCTCACGGCCGCTGCCAGAGGGGTGGGTGCCCTCCAGCAAAACGATTGTATCCCCATCTGCTGCCGCAGAGACTGCATCAGCCAGGCACCGGTAGCCCCGTGGTCGATGCTGGCTGTGCGCTAGACTGAGCAGGTCCGGTGGTGGTGGAGCTTTGGTCAATGCTGATGCCCCTGGGGTTGTGTGGGGTGCAGGCAGAGAAAGTGGGGTGGACCCTGGGAGAATTGCTGGGCTGCTGGATGCTGGCAGTGCTGCGTAGAAGAGTGGGTCGTCCTGACTGCTGGGCGTAGCATGGCCTCCCAGCCATTCTGTCCCTGGCTCGGGTGGCCGGACAAGGAGGACAGCGCCAGGGAAGCCCGCCGTGCTATCAGCTTTCCAGACACAGAGAGCAGCCAGGCTGTCAATGGCAGTTTGCAGGGTGGAAGGGCACCTGTAGCCACCACAAGCCCGCTACACATGAAAACTGTGACAATCTGCATGTATTTTCAAAGGATATCAAGGGCACGAGGGCATCTGCAGACTGGACCGGTCTGGCGCTCATTGTGGTTGCGATTACCCTGACAAGCTCCAATGACCGTATCAGCACCTCACATCTTGTTTGCGTCCTTCAGCGTGCGTTCAGCCTTCATTGCAATTCGTAGAGCTGCATCCGGGTCGTCCACGGCCGCATGAATCGCACTGCGGACACGCACGATGATCACGGGGTGACAATTGTCACTCGAGGCTGCTGCGTGCTGGTTACCTGGCCAAGCGCGTGTGTGCCTTGTGTGTGTTTGCCTCGAGTTGATGAAGAGGCAATGCCATGATCACCTCATTGAGGTGTCCAAATTGAAGCTTGCATCGGACGCGCGTCCGGCCATCTCTCTCAATCTGCCGAGAAGAACACTGCTGCCAAGCAGCGAGACGTTCGCCGCAAACTGGCAACGTTCGGATGAGCCACATCCAAGACTTGTGTCCAAGGTTGGGTGTAGAAACGGCACTTGTCGCGCTTGCCCAGAGAGCAGTCGGTGGTCTATTGCATCACAAATACCGAAGGAATTACACCACAATGCAAGCCCCGCGTCAATAGGTTAGTCAAATAGAGCCAAAGAGCCCTAACGACGCTGTCCTGTGTGGCAAGCAGTCTGATGCACGTACGGGTGCATGCACAGCTGATAGGAGGCCCACGAGAACCGCTACTTGTGGATCAGGATATATCGGTGAGTTGAGCAAATGCGCACCAACACTGACAAGCACCTGCCATGAGGCAAATCCATGTGCAACGGACCTGTCCATGGGACTTAACCTCGCCGGGCAGCATCTCATACCACCATCATGGTTTGCACCAGCTCCACCTTCATCTCCAAAGCAACCATTGTCCTTGCCATGCGCACGCATTTCCTCGGCACGCGCACACCTGCAGAGCATGCCTCGCGTGATCTGTTTACTCACCCTGCCGGTCAAGCAAGCCAATTACCTATATGGCCGGTCAACATGCACTTATGAATGAATGCATCTGATCATGATCAATCCCTAACACACCTTGGATTGGGTGCACAGGTGGGCGCCTTACTTGAAGAAGTTGCCCACACCGTGGGCCGGCCTCCAGGCAGCTTCAAGCTTGTTCTCAAAGGCCAACCGCTGCCCCTCACAGAGAGCCACCGGCTCAAGCTGGCGGAGGGAGGTGAGGCAGGACAAGGGCCAGGGCACAGGAAGTCACACACGCTATTCTAGCCACTGGCTTGGGAAAGGAAGACGGTGCCAAGTAAACAACGTGCTCTGGAGGCCAGAAAACCTCTCGTGGGTGTTCGTCGGCTCCTCTGCCCGGTCTTTTCCCAATCCCAGACCGTTGGTACACCGCCCTCCTCACTTGTGCTGCTGGTCCACTGGTTGCCACTGGTGTTATAACACCATTGTGGGCCCGCGCCCTCGTCCTGCTGGCATTTGCTGTGCTTCACCATCTCATGCCTGAACTGTGTACTATTGCTGCTGCAGATGTTATGGTGGTCGTGCCCGCTCGCAAGCCCACCTCGGCGCGCCTGGTGAACCATGTCAACAGGCACAGGCAGTAGGATCCCGGCCTGTACTGTTTGCTCAAGGGGTTCATAGTCACTCAGTGGCTGCGGGCATGAGCGGCATGTTGTGCATGTGGCGCACACTCCTCATCGAGGTTCTGCCAGGATCTTGCATCAGGCTAGATAGGGAGCCTTAGTGGGAAGCACCATTCTATCTCTTGCTAGATACAAGGCTGACACGCGCTCAAGTGCAACAGTGCCCAACACCCTGCCATGGTTTCCTTCCCTGGTGGTCTGCAGGTGAACGCTGCCTTGGACGTGCAGCGGGGCGCGGGGCGGCGGGGCGGGGAGGAGGAAGACAATGATGACGACGAGGAGGAGCCCAGCGCTCAGCTGCCCCAGGGCGCACCGGTGTGGGAGGTGGCGGTGGTGGCGACCGCTCGACGCTGGGGCTGCACAGGCACAGCCTTGGAGTGGCTCGTGCTCATACGACCCCTCAGACTACTCATGTTCGTGGTGTGTGACAGGATTGCGGAACATAACTGGCTTGTGCAAGGGTGTGACAGGCTGGCAGGTGCTTATGTTTGCTGCAGTGCCAGCGGAGTGTAGCTGACAAGCCTGTTGTGCGTGTCTGATGTTCGTGCAGTTATTCATTGGCGGCTGCCTGGTGTCATCGCGATTCAGCCTGGGGCCGCCATTTATACTTTGCTCCATGATAGTGGCCATCTTCTGCAACCTGGGGCGGAAAAAGGCGGTGAGTGCAGTGGCACAGGGACAGGGACAGGACAATGCCGTCAGCGACCTCTGCAACGTGTCTGGCACATGCCACTTCACAGCAGTTTGTGCCACTTCTGCCACACACACACAACGCACTTGCGTGGTTTTTATACTTGTAATTGGCGGCTTGGACAAGGGCGACAATGCCAGCTAACCAACCACGTGATGATGCGTGCACGCTGCTGCAGGGCGAGGCGAGCGCATACAGTGTGTTCAACCCGGGTGTCCAGCGCCTGCCCGGGCAGCTGGATGCGGACGCCATAGACCAACAGATGCGACGAGGGCAGATGATGTAGGACCAGTGTTCAAGGCACGTCCTGACCAGCCCCTAGAAGCTGTCAGAGGCCTGCATGTCTGCAGTGGCAATCACATGAGGATGCACGCAGTGTTGGATCCCACACGTCTCTCAAAGCAGGCGTAAGGAACTCATGTTGGTGTTTGCATACATATAGCAGGCGTGCACAAACACGTGGCCTTGCTGATACTGACAGCGAAGTCATAGGTAGCTGGAACGCCTCCCTCGCCCCATGACAGTGTGCATATCATGCAGTGTTTAGATATCCTCTACCTTCATGCCCTCGGTTGTTCGGCTGTTCTTGTCCACCATTGTGCTTGCAACCCGATTGTTCTCATCAGGCACTGTGCAGTCATTGTGCACACTGCCTGGTATTCGTGAGGGCAGTGACAATGACTCCACATGCACAATAAAAAAGTTTGCCAGGTCTGGGACAATTCCTGGGTGATGGCAAGCAACAAGCTGGCAAAGTTGACAGCTGGGGAGTAGACACGGTCCTGACACTGTTGTGTGGTCTGACAAAAGACCCCAAGGCTCGAGCTAGATCAACTGTGGACTTGGTGTGGACGTTGCGTTGCACAGATCAATTAGCAGTTCATTAGGTTTAACTTAACAAGCCTGTCAGCTACCTCATTCGCGTTTACATTGTAAGGCCAGGTACATTAGGGAGGGAACAAGCCGCTGCCCTTCGTCAAAAGCACATTAAAGAGCTATTTCATAACGACTGATACTAGGGACGCCTGAACTGAGAACAAGTTTTGCAGGGGAATGTACCTATTTCAAAAAAAAACATCCAAACCTGCAATTTTGAAGCAGCTGTGGGCAAAGGATTGCCCCAGAACCTGCAAAGAAGACCGCATGCAATACTCCAAAGCAAAAAGTGTTCTACTGAGCATGTGTTCTACATGCTTCAAAACTTCGGTCGCTCTCGTACCGGAGCGACTGCTCTTCCAGTGCTTGTAACGCCTTCGTTGCCGTGTGTCAGACCAACAGGCCTTGCTTCGGACAGCACATGATTTCATCACCGGTTTCCAGAAGTTAGTATCAGGTCATACTAAGATCATGAAAAGTAAATGTAAACCAACCTAACTGGCCCGGCCATATATATATCTCTACAGCAATGAAATAGCAGCAGGTAGGGCCACCTGCCCCCACATCCATTAGTTGCCTGCGCAGTACGTTGTGAAAGGCCAGTTCGCGGGCTTCTGTCCTGTGAACATAGCAGCGCCTGCGTTAGAGGGTGGTGGCGCTGCACCACAGTTGGCAAGGCTTCCGCTTCACACTTGCTGTGCCTATATGTACGCATAACTCTCCAGTGTCTCTATTGCAATCATGCTGAACTCTCCATCATGTATCCCTCTGCGTAAGAAAAGAATGTGCAGTGCGGAGGCCATTAAAAGCGCATCATCAGAGCATCAGGAAAGTGGTGTGTACACACTGCAGGGCATGACTGCGCCACGTCAGGGATGTCAGTACAACAGTGTGCTGGTGTGTTTTGTTTGTGGATGTTTCCGACTGAGCCAACAACTGAGATAACCGGCGGTGTGTCAGGAGTCTCATCGTACAACACCTTGGTCCCAGTACATCGCAGAATGTCCGCCTAGCGTGTCCCAGAGTCAGCTTTTCCACCTTGCCACTCCCAGCCCTGCACTGGGGCTCGGGCACTGACCAACTGACTGCTGCCCTCAGCACCACCCACCCACCCGCTGTCATTGGCTTCAGCGCAGTCCAGACTAATAGCAGTTCATGCACTGTCCTCGTCCCCGTCATTTCCAGAGTCCATGATTCCCGGCACACCATTGGCACGCAGGGAATGTACCGTTTTGATCGCCCCCTGCTGAACGCTTTCAAATCGAGCAATTGCGTCCATGTCTTCTTCATCCGCCTGTAGACCGTTCGTCACGGCTGGTTCCTGCACCACCGCTGCCTCGGTTGCCTGTGGCTGCTGGCCATCCGTTGCTGCAGTTTTCGTTCCGCTCGCCACCTTGGGTCCCTTGCGCAGCACCAGGCCGCTCCTGTAGTTGCCGTCGCCTGGCTTCCCGCTCGTTGTGTCGGTGCCAAGGGCCGCTGCCTCCACCACAATTGTGTCGTCCTCTTCAAACTCATTTCGCAGCACAGCCTGCACAGGATGGGATGGCAGCGTCAGCATACAGGCATTAAAGGATCCGTCGCACCTGCCAAGAACCTTTGGGTCAGTAAAATCTTTTGAGACTTGAGCCACAACATACAGATTGTGCGAGGCGGAACGAGTTGCATTTGAAAACATGAATAGTGGGCAAAAGTCCAAGCCAGCGCACAAATCTACTCTGCAGCTCCGCTCTCTAGCAAGTCTGGGACCCCTCACCTTGGCCAGCAGGGTTTGCAGCTCTCTCTGCAGCGCTCTCTTGACCGGCCTGGCTCCGAACACAGGGTCAAAGCCCACCGAAGCCAGGTGTTCCACGGCGCTGTCCGCGAGCTGCAGCTTCATGCGCCGCTCTGCCAGCCGGGTGACCAGCGCTTGCGCACGCAACACCACAATGCGCTTGATCTGCTCCGGCATGAGGGGCTCAAAGGTGATGAAGTCGTCCACACGGTTGACAAACTCGGGCCGGAAGTGCGAGCTGCGGGCAACCAAGGGGCAGAGGACATGCATTCGGATCGAGAAAGGTAAGAAGCCGCACCGGGCCATTAAGTTGAAGTGTGCACCAACCTGGGCAACCTGGGCAACAAAGCGGGACAACGATAGACGAAAAACTGACACAGACTGTTGCAGCAGGGAGAGAGTGAATGTTGCCGCTCTCTCATCGCAACTTGAGGCTTCACAAGCGTGCCTGGCGTTCATATCATGCTCGTCCTCATACTTCAAAACGCAAACATGCAGGACAGCAAGCACGGAAGTGCATCCAACTGTGTGCTTAGGGAGACAAATGGTGCACGCTCTAAATCATGACTCACCGCACATGCTCCATGACCTTGGTCTTGACCTGCAACCGCCTCTCCTCGTGTGTGAGCGGTGCTGTGTTGGCCTTGTCCCCAGCATCAGCTGACTCCCCAGCGGCCGTCTTGACCGCCTTTGCCTCCTCGCCTGCCAACTGGTCAAAGATTTCAGAGGAGCCCAGGTTGGACGTCATGATGATGACCACGTTCTTGAAGCTGACTGTGTGGCCCTGGGTGTCGGTCACGCGCCCGTCGTCAAGAATCTGTGGCAACACAGGCACACAGGGAACAGCTTGAGACATAGCATCGGGTTGCATGGGACTGTTAGCTGCCCAGGATGCAAGGATGATGTGACGCTTGACTGCAATGCCCAGTCCGCTCTTTGACGGATTGGCCTGCCTTTTATGCAGCCCTCTTGCCACCCTACCAAAAAGGAAAAGACATGAGCCGACACACGCGTCAAATGACGCATATGTGCTTCACTTGCCTGCAGCAGGACGTTGAATACATCCACGTGCGCCTTCTCAATCTCATCAAACAGCACGACACTGTAGGGCCGCCGACGCACTGCGTCCGTCAACATGCCACCCTGCGGATAAGACAGGGCAAGGCATCAGAGTCTTCAGCACCCTGGCCCGAGGCAAGCACGGGCACAGATGTGGACATCGCCAGCACCCCCTCTAATTGCACCTTGCTCATTCTGGCCCTCGCGCCTGGCCCCACTCAAGTAAGCGCCTGCCCTTGTCAACGCTTCAGGCATAGCCTTCTCACCTCGTCATACCCCACGTAACCGGGGGGCGCTCCGATGAGTCGGCTGACTGCATGCTTCTCCATGTACTCGCTCATGTCAAGACGAACCTGAAGTCATGGCAGACAGCATCAGAGTGAACGTCATGACATCGGTCCGGGCGAGCCTGTCCCTGCCCTGCCCACCATCAGAGTGGCCGCAACTGCCGGGTTGACACGTCCTGCCCCGCCTCAAGAGACCTGCCCACTGTGTGTGACGGCCGGCCACACAGCACTCAAGTGCCCGTCAGCACCCACTGACAAGCCAAGACTTCAATGCCATGTCAATCAGTACTAGCGGTCAAGCAATTCATGGGCTGATGGTCACCTGTAGCAATACCTACGCATGACACACAAGGTGTGAGTGCCATGCAACGCAGTAGGCACAGGCCCCTGAGAAGCAGATGCCCTCCCTGTGCATGCCCTACCAGTGCGTCCTGTGAGTTGAACAGGTAGGCCGCCAGCGCCTTGGCAAGCTCAGTCTTGCCCACACCTGAAGGGGCAGACCAACACACACAGCACCAGTCAGCCCACACCTTGGCGACAAAAGCCAACTAAAGCTCACAAACAATTACCGACCCTTAGCACCACCGTCAAACCAGGTCTGCAAACAGTAGCACCCACTTACACTACCATCTACCGCCCAAGTAGCCCTTGCTGAAATACCAACGTCTCTCTCCCTAAGGTTCCTGGCTTTCCCCTGTATGTTATGCGCACCAGCGAGCACAACTCTGTTAAGGACCCAACCCAAAACATAAACAATCCTCCTCGCCCACCATCCCATCAGCTCCGTATCCGAAGCCCTTTCTCTGCCCCTCCCTGTACCTGTTGGCCCCAGGAACATGAAGCTGGCGATGGGCCCGTTGGGATCGGCCAGGTCGGCCCGGCTGCGCTGGATGGCCTCCGCAACCGCCTCAACCGCCTCGTGCTGACCGATGATGCGCCTGATATGAGCACATGGCAGGTACTCACACACGTGTGATGAGCACAGGAGGCAGCACATACAGTGCACCTGCAGCCTTGCATGTCATGAGCTGAACAGCTGACCCAGATCCCACTCTCCATCGCAGCACCCATGAACCCAAGCGTGAATGTGTACAAAGCGCCGGCTTCAGCAGTGCGCAGCGTGCACCCCGTTGGTCCCGCACCTGTGCAGCTCGTCAGTGAGGGACAGGAGCTTCTCCCGCTCCCCGGCCACCAGCTTGGCCACAGGGATGCCCGTCCAGCGGCTTATCACCTGGGAACCGAGCGACACGAGCCAGTGAATGCTGGCCATTACCGTTGCTTCATGCAGGCAATCTACGTAGGAACTGCGGTTGTCGTGCGCGCGAACAAGCGCACTGAAAGAGTCATAATCACTGCATATATCTATGCTCAGACACACACAGCCTCCATGCAAGGGCTAGTTTTCAGGTGTGCCCAGCCGACAGGTTGCAGGCCATGGCATTCAGTGCAGCATGTGCCATGCAACACGTACCTTGGCCACGTCTCCCTCCATCACATCTATCCGTTTCTGACCACGGCCGTACGCCATGAGCTCGCTCAGCCCGTTGCCGTAAGGGTGCATGCCGCCTCCGCCGTTCATGTATGGGGGCGCGGCAGTGCCCGGCATACCCGCCTTGATGGCGGCCTCCCGAGCCTCCGCAACCTTGGCCTGAAGTATTAAGCATAAACGGACAAGTGTTAGAGGCACTGAAGGCGTGGAAGCGGGTCAACTCTGCTGCAAACATGTGGTTCTTCAGATGCACAGCGCTTGCCAGTCAAATTGAGTTTGCTTCACAAACCACCCTTGCCTCTGCCCTGGCCTGGCCACGAGTTCTACAGCCTCACCCTGTCCCTGTGCTGCCGCTCCTGCCCTGCCCCTTGCCTCCGGCCTTACAGGCCATGCATGCATGCATACATCACCGCTTGCCGCCTACCTTGAGTGCGTCCGCGCGTGTGCGCAGGTACATGGCCTGCTCCATGTCGCCCTCATCGTCAGCATCGTCCGCCTGCGCCAGGAGCATGTCCACCTCCATGGAGAGCTTGGCCAGGGCACCAATCTGCACAGCAGAAATTCATGTTGTTCCCTTTCTTGCTCTTGTGCTAATTTAATGTTTGTGTGTGTGCGTGTGCGTGTGTAGTTTACAATGCGAATGTGTTGATGTCAGGTGCAGGAGACCATGACTTGAACTGGTTTCACTTGCCCCACACCTGTACTGTGTTGTTGCTTGAGCCATGCAAAACTGGGACAAGCATAAGAAAGCAAGCCATGTACAAGCAAGGTATCTTCAAAGAACACTCTGTCATTGGCTCTCCTGTTCAGCGCTGTTAGCAAGTCAAAGGGTAAACAGTGAGCCACTGGAAAGCAAGCCTGCTTGTCCCGCTTCTGCCATGCCTGCAAGACAGGGTCATCAAGTGGGTGACAAACCCTGCCACCCCCTCACCTTCTCCTGCTGCTCCCTGCTTGGCCCCTCCTCCGCATCACGCTGTGCGCGCTGCGCGGCCTTGAGCGCGCTGAGCGCCTCGCTGGCGGCAGCCTTGGCGGCGCGGATGTCCGCTAGACATGCGGCGGCCGTGCGGTCGTCTGCAGGCAAACACGTGCATGCCATGGAGCATGAGACGCCTGGTCACATCCTCCTTTGCTCCTGTATTGTGCCTGCCCCAACCCTGTGTCGAATCCCAGCACAAGACCGGCCACACATGCCACACCACACTCTGTTGCGGACGGGGCTGTCACGTGGCAGCCAACAAGCGGCCTGGCCAGTCTTGCACCTGAGGGCCCCTCTAGCCGTCAGCACCATGCCCTGTGCGCACCCTGTGCCTTGCGAGTGAGCGACAGCTCCTCCATCTGCAGCTGGGACACCTTGCGCTCGAGCACGTCCTGCGCCTCGGGCTTGAGGGTGGTCTCCATCTTGACCTGAGGTGGCGGTCAAACACTCAAACCGCTTGAATAACCAGAAACGCCAAACACAGAAAACAAGAAACAGAACATGTAAACGTCAACTGACAAGAGACTCCAAAGAACACACGCGGAGTTCCTCGGTTGTTGAGCGAATGTGGCTGTTCACATGTGCCACCAGATCAAGCCCTTGGCCCCGGCAGGGCCATCCCTGTCATGTCCCCCACCCGCGATTTCTTGTCCCCTCGACCCATGGCATGTGCAGCTCACGTGACGGCCAGTGTCCCACCCTGCTGCCCCTGTCCCCACCTGCGCTGTAGCTTCGTCCATGAGGTCGATGGCCTTGTCCGGCAGGAACCGGCCGCTGATGTAGCGCGCGCTGAGGGAGGCAGCGGCAACCAGCGCACCCTCGCTGATGTCAACGCCTGGAAGAAATTTATGACGAGGACAAACATATGGTACAGCCGACAAGTTTTCTTGGTACAGAAAACAAGCCACAGACAACAGAGGTTTCTTCAAAACCAAGGGCATAAGTAAGGTTTGGCAAAATTCCAGAGAATTCTGGAATGTAACAGCACAATGGCTGGGCTGTAACACCATCAGTGCGTGCCATGTTTGTTTTTTCATAACCTCACCGTGGTATTTCTCATAGCGCGGACGCAGACCCCGAAGGATGCTGATGGTCTGGTCCACGCTGGGCTGGTCAACCATCACCTGGGCAACACACAGCCAGGAACAGCAGTGGGTTGGGCCAGACTGAGGGTCAAACGGACGCTGGCTGCAGAACCCAAAGGCACATTGCTGGCATGCCCAAGACCCAGTCAGTGCCTCTACCAATCCTCGAGCCATGTCTCAGTGTGTCCCACCTGTTGGAATCGTCTCTCCAGTGCAGGATCCTTTTCAATGGTCTTCTTGAACTTGTCAGGACTGCTGGCACCTGCATCAACATCCGAAGTCATGACTGACTATCAGTGCATCACCCCCATACTCAGTAAACTGGACCGCCCCTTAGGCAGAAGAAGCCAGCGCTTCAGCTATGTGCTGATAATCAAGCCCGTGACGGACCTAACTACAAAACGATGAGTGTGTTGATGTTGCCATTGGTGCAGCCAAACCCAGAACCCTGCCATGTTTCACATAGCTGGCCCCTGATTCCGTCACGAAGGTAGGCTCACCGATGCACTTGAGCTCCCCGCGTGACAGCGCAGGCTTGAGCAGCGCCCCGCCGTCCATCATGGTGGCACCCTGTGAAGGGGCGGGTGCAAGCAGTGGGTGCACGGATGGGCAAGGGTGGTGCTCAGCAGGTCAAGCCAGATGTGGCAGGCAACAGGAAAGGCGCAGGAAGCCAGGAATGTGAGCTCTCATTCAGCAGTGGGTTATGGTGGCGTCATTTCTACACAAACGGTGGCGTTCACGGCCTCAAGGGTGATGGCTTGCCTGAGGCACTGCACCAGGCATCAACATAAGAACAACAAGAAAGCGATGCCCTTATAAAACCAGAGTGAGATATCGGCATGCCAGGCGTTGCAAGCAGCAGCACGCCGTTTCCCCCAGCTCTGTGCCCTGCTTCTGACCCACCGCCGCTCCGCCAGCAGGCACCAGGTTGTGTATGTCGTCAATGAACAAGATGACTCGGCCACGCATCGCCTGGACCTGCGCAACACATTTGTGGACGACAGCACTCGGTTGATGCCGTACGCCCTGTGACACAGTGCCCGTGCTCCACAGCCCTGCGCCAAGTGCATTGGTCCTTCCCTCAATCCTGGGGCTACAAACCATCCTGTAGTTTCTTGACTTTACCGTTTGAACTGTACTTTCTTTACTTCACCTAATAAACTCAATATCCAACGACGGCTCTTGCTCACATGCCATCAACACGGGAACTGCGCTGTACAAACACCCTTGACCCTTTGTATCGTACCTCTGCCTGCCTGCCCGCCTGTCCTCTCAGTCGAACTCAGCATCCCATGAAGGCTCTTGCTTACCAATGGCTGTGGCTGCGACAGCTGCTCTGAACGACTGCGTGCCTGTCTCTGCCTGCCCGCGCACCTCGTTGAGCACAGCCTTGAGTCGCTCCTCAAACTCCCCCGGCATCATGCACCCCGCCGTCAGGCTGCCCAGGTCAAGCTCAAGGATCTGCACGGATAAACAACACAGGAGTTCGACACGTCAGATGAAAGAAAACACCCGACATACCCACTACATACCAACAAACCAACTAAGCATGCATTGCACAAGAGCATACTGGAGTCAAGTGTGACCTTCACAGGCACGCCTACTGGCAACCTTTGCAGCGGAACAGGCGCATGGCAAGCGCCCCAAGCCCACTCCATTTGTTGATTGCCATACAGCGCCGCAAGAATTACCCAAAAAATGTGCAAAATATGCATGCACAGCACCGTCCTCGTTGTAAGCCAGCTGGCTGGCCGGGCTAGCATTGTGCGTCAACCGTAGCAAGACGGGCACAAGGCAAGCGTTCCTGCTCAACCCTGCTCCTCTGCTTGCATACAATGCACAGCACCGCCCTCGGTCAGTGCGGCCAGCCTGGTCCCTCCCCACCTTAATCCCCTGCAGCGCCATGGGTACGTCCCCCGCCACAATGCGCTGCGCCAGCCCCTCCACCAGCGCAGTCTTGCCCACACCGCTCTCACCGATTAACTGCAGAAGGCAGTGGCACACACAGCAGGCTGACCACTCACACACGCCTCATGCAGGGTCTGGGGATTAGCACCTCACTGCAGGGTCAAGCAGCCACCATAAGAACAAGACTTTCCACCGGTAAGCTGGGCTGCCTCAGACAACGTTGGGCTTGCAGCAGAGGCCCAAACGCCGTCCTGCCTGTCGCATGCAACATCAGTAGACGTGTGGCCACATGCTCCGCCTCTCCTGCCTGTGATTCTGCCAGTGACACCAAAAAACTGGTTTAGGTGTTGGCTTTTGTGCACCTTGCACCCACCACCGGGTTGTTCTTGGTGCGGCGCGACAGGATGTGCACACAGCGCCGGATCTCGTCGTCACGCCCTGCATGACCAGGCGGACAGGATATGCAACAGCACACGTGGGGCAAGGAGGACAGGTACTCCTCAAAACTTAGACAGTACAGGGTAACATCATGAGCAAGTAATGAGCAAGTATACGCAAAGCAAGTACTACCGTGAACATGACATGGGCTGATGGCAGATGATGCTCAACCCCGCCATCATGACATGACTGTGAGCCTCGTTCCCCATGTCAACCACATCGCCCTGCCTGCTCTTTCCGCCCTCCTGTCCCCTGCACCCACCGATGACGGGGTCCAGTTTGCCCATGCGTGCTGACAGCGTGAGGTCGCTGGTGAAGCGGTCCAGAGCACTCTCATCGCCCATGCCCTGAGCACATGACACGACACATGATCCAACACATTGTGAACATGGCCTAACGCAATTCAAACCCATGGGAACACAAGACTGATCTATGGCATGCATAACTCTGAGCACAGCTCAATCCAACAGTCACGTGGTGGTCTGTGTAACTGGCTTCAGCGAAAAGCTGTGTTCTGTGTAACCAACGCTTTGAGCGCGCAAGTGCTCTACCTGCAATCACCCCATACAAGCATGGCCGTCGCCTGCCGTTCAACCATCTCCCCAGGGCACAGCCGCCACATCACTTGCTGGGGTACATGACACGGTGTGCATGGTCTGCACCAACCTGCTGTCCTGGAGGTCCGAGCATGCTCTTCATGGTCTCCTCGAGGTCCTTCTTGGTCAGCCCGCCAGTGGCTGCCTCCGCCGGTGGTTGGGGCGGCAGCAGCACAGGCGCAGCTGCAGCCACGTGCAACAGACTTGCTGAATGACCTGCTCTGCCACTGACAAGTTTGCTTGGTCACCCTAGGGTTTGATCAGGACCACTGGAGCACCCTCAGGCTGCTGCACCCATACCACCAACAGCAGGCGCATCACCAGCACCAGGTAGCAGTGATGCACTGGGCTAACCATCGTGACTGTGCAGTGATGACGTTCACATGCATATCCACTTGCACCCAAAAGGGAAGTAACTCCAGCCTCCATATGATTTGTATCATATGCCCCAGTGGACCTTATCACATACTGCCCCAGTAGAACTCACGAGCTGACGTGGCTGGGCCCCCTGCTTGTGCGGTCAGGGCCGCCATCTTAGCAGCTGCGCCTGTTTCCTTCATGGCCATCAGGAGCTGGTCCAACGACACCTGCCCTGTAGTGGGGACGGGCTGCCCACCCCTCCTGCCTGCGCCTGTGGAGGAGCTGCCTGCTGCCTGCTTGCCCCCTGCCGGGCGCTGCTGAGGGCCCGCCTGGTTGCTCACAGCCTTAGCGCGCCGCAACAGGTATTCCACATCAGGGGCCAGCTTCTGCAGGTGTGCGCATGACAACCATTGACAATTGAACACAGAGGCAAGTGCGGCAACAGCAACGGGAGAACAACGAGGGACTGTGTACCTGCTTGTGAGGGTCCAGTGAATTTCCTGTCCATCCACAGTCCAAGCAACGCAGGAGCTGCTGTTGTCGAGACGTTGTGAAGCAGGTGGCTACTAAAATACTTTCTGTTCTTTCGCCTTGCCTCGTGACCTAATTCTCCTTGTGACTCGATCCGATTAATCTGGTGGCTGGCTTTAGGGCTCAGGCTTACCGGGGTGTTGTCCCTGCGCGCTAGAATGCCAGCGCTGACGCCAGCCACCAGGCTGCATGCCGCTGCGAGGAGTGCGCTTTCTGCTGAGCCGCCCATTCCTGCAAGCAAGACCCAGGCAAACCCTCTGAGCAACACCTTCCTACCAGAGTGCACAAGGTTCGACATGCCTTCCAAGAGGCACAGGCATGCTGCAATCTCATGCGGGTGCTTAAAGCACGCACCATCTTTTTGATTATAACTTCGACATGCTGCTGAACTGATCTAATCATTATTTGTGTACATGACTGCAATGATGCATCATCCAAGCTCTATGCATGACCTCATCTCACACCTGCCTTAGATCAACGCCTCGAGTAAAGCTTGGCTGTGCTTAATCGCCTTGCTGTGGCCTGTACGGCTGCGCAGATTGCCCAGGCGCCAACTCTCACACTAGTAGCACAGGGCCTTTGAGGCGCCCGGCTTGATGTTGTCAAATCCACGCAGCCACGGACTGTACGATGACTGGAACGGAACAGAACGACGAGGATGGGTTGATTCCTCCCTTTGAAGCAATTGCGGCGCGAGGGAACGAAAGATGAGCCGGAGCCGGCGGCCGCATTCACACGTGCGTTTCTCGACGATTTCTTCTTGGTATGAAGAGTGAAGAGTGAAATTTCAGCGTTGTCTGACGGTAAGGCTGTATTCAATACAGTACACTTTGCTTCAGCTTGGTTCAGAAGCCTCATGCTCATGGCGGACCATGAACTTAACATCTGCTGCATCCCCCTTACCAAATGAAATGCATGGTGTGTGGGCGAACGTTGCAAGGCGAACCAATGAAGCTGAAGACTCATCTGAAGGTAGTGTGTTAGGCTACATGTGTGAGGAAACTCCAGTGTAATGAGTGGGCCACAGTTTCCGCACGGCCGTGTAAGTGCACAGCTGCTGCCCGTCTTAGCAAGCCCACGCAAGTGAAGGTGATCCCCACCAGGCCCAGGTGGTCACCCGAGGCAGCAATTTCCACACGGGCCCTGTTTGAGGTTCAGAATACTCAGAAACCTGCAGAAGCGTTACTGAAGACAACTTCGTAGCAGCCAATCCCTCAGCAGCACTCATCCAAGCAGGAAGCTAGGCCTTAAGCATTGTTGACCCTGAGAGGGCTATTCTTCAGGTTTCGGTTTCATATGGGTTACTCAGCTTTTACATTTTGGCAATACCCTGCGGACAATGCCTTTAACACAGAGGGCTATGACTGGACTGAGCCTACCCAGCAGCTGCTTTCTTCCCACCCAACCTACAAGTGAACCGTATGTAGGGTGTGCCTGACATACATAGGATCTGTCTTCTCAGCGTCAGGCCAAGACACTTGGGGACCAGTTCGTGATCTGCGTCTGTTTTCTAGCCAAAAACAAACCCAGGGTTTACAGGTAGCGTGTAGCACAGCACCTGTTTGGGACTGTGTGCAGGTCACATTGCAAGTTACGCAAGGAAATTGCTCATGGCCGAAAAGTAAATCCACTTTCACATTATTATACAGCCAGGCCACTGAAAGCCATGCTAGGCTTGCCCATCACACCAGCAGCCTTGGAACTTGCAGTCATAGGACCCAAGCATACACAAGAGGAGAATTTATCCGATCGAACAGCGTCAGTGAAATGGTAGGTGGAACACAGTGAGGTTGGTCACTGCTGCTTTCCAGGTCTGGTCGCAGCCTGCCAGTCATCTTCAACCTGCGTACTCCCAACAATAATCGCATTCCATACCAAGTAACATGTACTCACACAGCCCAGTGACATTGCTCTCTGTGCCGTGTAACATGTGAGAAGTGTACGAATAGGCTCAAGTTATGTCTAATAGCCAACTGTCCTGTGAGTTTACATCGCAACCTAAAAGGACAAACAGGCCGAATGAATATCGCTCACTCTCTCGCACCTCACTCAGAACCAAATTTGAAAACTCATCACCTCAAACCTGATGTGCCATAAGGCAACATGCTCATGGTGCAAAACGTGTGATTAGCATATGCCTAGGCCTGGACCTGTCTCCTGTGCAGACCAACATACTACCATTAAACTACTGACTTGCGCGCAATGACACGTGCAGGACAAGCCCCCCTGCTGTGTGTATTTGCTTGATCCGGTGTCCCCACCAGCATACATGGCATGCCTCATGAGCATATCCTGCACACCTCCTGAGTTCATGCGATGATCGTCATCAGCCCGGATGTCCACCATCACGAGCAAATGCGTTGCATACACTCATTCCATCGAATGCCATCCCCAGCAAGAAACAAACAATGTTGCATCACTCTCTGAGGCACTGATAACAGGGCACCATAAAACTGTACTGTGTCATGCTGTACCGCATGCTGCCATCTGACCACCGATTGTCCTTTTGGTTGGCAGACCTGACAACCTCAGCGATGAAGCGATTCGCTCCAGCTTGTTCTTAATAGATACGATGCAGCACATACTCCACCATAAGCTGCAAGGAACGCTTTGCAGGGCTTTCCACCAGCCCGTCCAACGATGCAAGAGCAGCGTCTGCTTCCTTGCGCGCCAGCTGGCGAGCTGCCTCGATGCCCCCACCCTGCTCCACGAGCTTCAAGGCACGTGGCAGTGCGTCCTCCTCCTGAAACTCTGAGCCGATGATGTCCAGTAGCTCAGCTGACACGGATGGGTTCTTAAGTGCAAAGATGATTGGCGCAGTCAAGTTGCCACTCGCCAAATCTTGTCCCTGCAACCATTGCAGAACGACAACACCGTGCTAACACAACACTGCAGTGCAACATCTGTTGGCAAACATTACAAATGCTACACTCAAACATCTGCTGGCCGGTACAACTCAGAAGCAAGAAACTCATAGACACGTCTGCCCCGCAGTCCTGTGGCCATAGTGCCTTGTGCTCAACTGCTATGCCAAGCAGCCATTTTTAGCAGCTTGTCACAACCTTGAAAAGGAAACACAATCCCACCATACCGTACTCCAAAACGAATTGCATGCCGTGCAAGCTGTGCATCTACGCCTGTTGCCCTAACAAAAAATATGCATTCATCCGTTGCACCAACCTGTGGCTTGCCCAACTGCTCTGTGGACTGAGTGAAGTCGAGGATGTCGTCGACCACTTGGAAGGCCAGGCCCAGATGCTTGCCGTAGTTATACATTGCCTCCTTAAGCTGCACAGGAGAATCACTGAAGACAGCCGCAGAACGACAGCTGGCTGCCACGAGAGAAGCAGTCTTGTAGAATGACTTGTCTAGGTACTGCTCTAGGGTTACTTCCGTGTCAAACAAGCTGGCAGCCTGGCTAATCTCGCCGTTGGCAAAATCTGCAATGACTTGCGAGATCAGCTTGATGACCTCCAAGTTGTCCAAGTTGGCCAAGAACCACGATGATTGCGCGAAAAGGAAGTCGCCCGCTAGCACCGCAACACGGGTTCCATACATGCTGTTAATTGTCTGCTTGCCTGCAAGCAAAGAGCGAAGCAACAGCAACAATCACGGAAGGAAGGGCACGCTGGCACTGCTCACATCGTAGCTACCATGCCTGCGGGTCCAGGCGTGCCACCCAACCAATGACTAATGGCCAAACCCACCACGGCGCATGTTGCACTCGTCCAGCACATCGTCGTGCACCAAGCTGGCAGTATGAATCATCTCGGTAATCTCTGCCAGTCGCCTGTGCCTCTCATTGATGTCCCTGCGTCCACGACCAGGCATTCAAAGTCAACGTCCAATCGTCTGGCTGTGAGCGTGTCAACTAATGCAATTCCAGTGTAGCTGCTGCTGGTCCATCCAATGCTTACCCTTGTTGCGTTTGGTGTGCAGTGGCGCGTGAAACAAGAAAGACCAGCACAGGCCGCAACTTCTTGCCCCCGGCTCCAAAGATCTGCTCTGCGGCTGCCATGAGCATCGGATGCCTGTTGCCCACCACATTCCTGAGGTTGGCGTTCATCGTCTCCATGTCTTGCTTGACTGGAGCAACTGCCTCGTTCAGAACATCGGCAGGAGATAGGATGGCGCTCGCAAGAAAATTGCTGGGTGCCACAGATGGAGCTGCCTCAGCTCGAGCAGGGGTGATGACGTGCACTTGAAAGGCTGATGACCTGTTGTGGTTCAACTGAGGGCGTGGGTGGGGCCCTGCAAATCGCCTGCTGCTACTGCTGGCAGTCGAATGTGTGCGTGTCCGCGATTCACTCGATGTTAAGAAGCTAGGCCCGCCTGCTGCTGAGCTGCTAGCCAGCAGATTCATGGCTGTCGTGTGTGGTGAAGCTCGGAACACAACACGATGCTGAGCCTCACACGCAAATGGTACTCTAGGGCTCCAGTAGGACTTGAGACTCGCAGATGAATTTCAGCTGAAGGATTGTTGTGAGCCGCAGCAAAAATGTTTGTGTCGTTGAACCAAGCAGGAGTGGCGTTGAGCAGTCATGGTCCAAGAACAACGGAATTTGCCACCACGTGTCGCTTGGAAACACGTAGACTGAGGCCACGCATCTTCTATTGCTGAGTCATGATGCTGCGTGGCCTGCTATCCCCAAAGTTTGTTCATTCAGGCAAGGTGTGCCTTGCAGCCCCAGGACTGCTGGGACTCTCCACGACAGCTGTGTACAAATCTCGTCCGGTGCTGAAACAGACACACCAGCAACAACTCAGGTCAGTGCCTCATATGCAAAGCAACTTAATGATACAGTTTCAAAACCATGCTCCACCTGGTTGCTGACAATCGGGCACATTCACCAGGAGTTGATCAATCATTGTCTGCAACCTCATCTAATCGTGCTGCTGCTTGCCCCGCATGCTCAGGAGGATGACTGAGGTAGCTGCCACAGCTGGCTCTCCAGCCACCTGCAAGCGCTGGGGTTTGTCACCCAATGGCATCAATGTCACGTCTGTGATGGATGGTGGAAACATTGAAGTGCGAGGGTCATGAACTGAAATGCCCTGGAGTTCAAAATGAAGATGGTTGAGATGCAATCACCATTGTGTTCGATCTCTTTGTATGAAAGATACTAGGACAGCTTATTACTGGTTGTGGCCAAGAGGTTGTTTGCCAGTTCCAAGGGAAAAAAAGCTGTTTGCCACTTCTGGGACAATGTGGTGATGATGCCGGGTGATGTGTGTGCATGTGGCCACATGACCAGTGTCATCCGACTAGGTGGCAGCGCCATCATTAAACGCGAACACCAAAGGTCAAACTCCTTTGCGTTGTGAACAGCAAGGCAGGGAAAGGGTTGAGGCGAGTTCCTGCGTTACTGATTTAACTAACCGTCCACCCAGTCAGTTGCATGTAGTTGCAGGAGGAAGGCTTATTGCAACGTTGCACCTTGCTTACAAGGACTTAGTGCACACCATGAAGCACGTCCAACGCAAACATCAACTATTTGCGCAAATTGCAAAAAATTCTCCTAGTAAAGGGGAATCTGACCGTGTCAGCAAGGGGTGGTGAGGCCCTCGTGGCCATCACCCCACAGAATACCTTCCGAAAGCATCCCGTTAGCCATATAAATGGCATGAATTGAAAGATTGTCAGGGTCAAGGTCAGTGCCAGCGCTAGTGAAATTGCAACTGCTGACAGGCACAAAGCACCTTCACCATTTCAGTCAGTGAACCCAAAGCACATATGCTTACCTTTAACCTTGACCATGCCCCCCAGCCTTTCCAAACTGTCGCGCCTGGTACGTTCCCGTTTTCAGGGCTGCAGCAGTGCAGATTCTTGCAAGCAAGGTAGGCGATCCATGTCCAGCCGCCTGACTGACCAGTAGTGGGCTGCTTGTCCTTGCGTTCAGGTTGTTTCTCTGGAGCCGGACATCAAGCTGCGTATCATCGCGGACCCCTGGTGCCAGACAGACAGCAGGGCACACTTCCAGTGAGTGAAGCAACAGACCAGGTATCCACCAAACAGGGTCAAGCAGTGCAAGCACCCTGGCACCCTGGCACAGTGGCAACCGTCACAGACTTCATTGGATCAAAACCAGCAGCACAGCTTGGATTCAGTGAACCGTGCCAGGTCTCCAGCCGGACTTATGTGTCTGCCAGAGTCAAAGAAATCATTATCTTTGCTTTTGTTGCAGGTGGTTTAGCTTCCAGGCATCGGGTGTCAAGGGCAGGCCTCTCCACATGACCATCACCAATGCTGGCGAGGTCAGTGGAGGCATGCACTGTGCTCAATTCCACAGCCTGACATGCACTGCCTTGCCAGGCCTAACCTGCATCTAAATTACCTGCATGTGGATGTCAATGTGGCTAACTGGTTTAGAATGATGTTTGGTCATCCATGCCTTTCGATGAGAACAGCAATAGGCTGAGACTGTGCAGCGGCTGACGTGTTGCAGTGTCTTGCATGCATGTGCAGGCCTCGTATGCAGATGCATGGGAAGGCTATCAGACAGCTGCTTCATATGACTTAATCGACTGGTTCAGGTACGATTGGGATCAAAGGCTGAGCTGGGTGTGCGGACGCCTGTCATCCTACTCCTCCCATGCTTAATGCAGCACCAGTATGCGGTTGCTCATAGTATATACGTCAAATGGTCAACAGCAACTCGCAGCACTACAAGCAATGCGGCCGGGCCTGCATGCACCTACGGCTGGGGTTGCTGCAAGAGCTGCTTGGCATCAACGCACTACGCAATCTACCGACTGCCTTCTTTCCGCATCTTCGCCTTTCCGAGTTACCCGACCAGCATCTGTTACAGCAGTCAAGGAGTTAGCACAGCGTTGTATCCATCATGTGTTTCGCCGTGACCACGTGTCACACGCATGGTCATGCCTGCCATGCGCCCCAGGGTCCCCACCGCCTTCCATCGTGACACCGGGCACCTCGTGATCAATCACACCCCTGAAGTGGACATGGTGAGTGTGTACGAGAGACAGCTGCTCAGGCCACCAGGTAAACTCGTTGCCATATTAAGATGAGGCACCAGGTGCTCCAGCATCCTGGACATGTCATGTCCTGGGAGCTGCGTTGTACAAACAAACAACCATGCTGTGCACAGATAGGCCAGAGGCTGTTTGGCAGACAACACCAATGTGCAAACTTACGGCCCCCACGCACGCCATTGCACACGTCCCAGCTTGCAGGCTGCTCAGAACGTAACACAGCAAACACATGTGCACGGTCTGTGCCGCAGGTACACTACGCGTACTTTGCGCCGTACAGCATGGCCCGCCACGACCTGCTCATACACCGCACACAGGTGAGGCAGAAAGCGCTTGCCATGGCATGTGGTTGCAACACTCTGTGGCCCTCGGACATCTCGGAGTGTGCTCTGGCAGGCCACGGTCACGTCTGCCACGACCCAGCTTTTTGCTTTGCCAGCCCAGCATTGCACCAAACGACAGCATCACCTTTTTGCTGGCCTTCATACTCGTCTCTCTTAACTGCCTTGTGCACTGAATTCGTATGATGAAGACTTCTCGGTACAGATGCTCTGTGGCGTGAATCTGAACGAAGAAGGCTGTGCAGTAGACCGCATCAGGTTTCCCCTGACTTCCATGGTGTTAACCGTGTACTTGTTTCCTTCAGATGTGTGAGGGCGTGACGCTGCGGGTGCTGGGTCACACGCTGGACGGCAGGCCCATGCAGATGCTGCAGGTGCGGCCAGGGCCAAGGCCAGCTGCTCGCAAGGCCGCACGTGGCGGCAACATCAGCAGTTCTGCACACATGCATCTGGATCGGCTGATGATAATCGTCTCACAAAAGCAATGACAGCTTTATCAGTGACCAGGGTCTCTGGCTTGCATGAAACTGGGAATGAACCATTGCTACAGTGTTCAGTATACAACAGGTACAGGTACAATAATAGGTACAGATACAATACCAAACAGTGAGCGAATAGTGTTGCAACAACGCAGTAGATACGACGTTTAGGTAAACAAAGAATCAACTTCAAAATTCAAATTACACTAAGCGTGCCCTTGCTGTGGGTGTGCAGGTGGGCGAGCCGGGCGAGGGCAGGAAGAAGGTCTGGGTCATTGCACGCCAACACCCAGGTAAAAAAAAAGATGTTTGCCAGTTCTGGGACAATTTACAGAAGTTAACCAGTGTGATAACAGGGACGATGTGGAAACTTTAGTTACAGTACACTTTAGTTACAGTATCTGAGGTGACTTGCCCAACAGAAATGATGTAAATCAACGAAATCAACGAAGGAGAGGACAGAAGTCAACAAAATCGTATGAGTATGGCAAGCCAGGGAAGCACCCTGCAGGTGGTTCGTGTGTTGGCCATATACACTGGGAGTGAGTATCTCAGCTTAGTGACACAGAAGGGAGTGTTCCCATATGACTGGTTTGATGGCATGGACTGTTTGTAAGGTGTGTGTGTAAGGGGTGTGTGTAAGGGGTGTGTGTGTGAGGGTGTGTGTGTGAGGTGTGGGCAGTCGGATGCGAGAAAATCCAGGGGGGCGTCCAGCGCACACACAATCAATCCCTGTGTGTAGCCATGCACACCTGCTCTTGAGTCAGTGCTCTCGACCAATTCTTGTGCGGTGTTTGCGGAAAGCATAACTGCATGTGGAATGGACTAGTGGTCTGCCCAGCCACCAACAGCAGTTTACCCAGCAACCACGCACATCCGCTGGCCTGCACCACAGGTTGCAGAGTTGTTGCACTCTGCGTGCAGGGGAGACCATGGCTGAATACTTCATGGTGAGTCGCCTACAACATGCCATGTCCTCACCGCCCTCGCTTCTGTCCAGGCTGGAGGTGGCACGATAGCATAGCATGGGGTTGGACGTTGCCCTTGATGACTTCGGGGTTGATTGCTGGACGCCACCTGCCATGAACTCAGCGATTGTGCCTTCTCAGCCACAGCAACAGCTGTCACAGTGGCTGCCTTGCCACGCTCTTGGTTGCCTGTGCTGCTGTTCCTCCAATGTGCAGGAGGGTCTGTTGGGGCGGCTGACAGACGGGTGCGATGCAGTGGCCACAGCGCTCAGGGCCAAGGCGGTCTTCTACTGCATTCCTAACATGTGAGGACAGGCAAAACTAGCACAAAACTAGTCTTGCTGTGACAACAACGAACAACCTTGGGCTTGACCAGATGTTCTACCAACATGTGACATGTCGGGCTGCTTGCCAAAAAGCCCATGTGAACATATTTCAACGCGAGTTGCTGTACACGTGAATGCGGTGGCGGCTGCGCGGATCACAGCACTGTGTCACTGTCCCGTGCTCTGCAGGTGCCCAGACGGTTCTGCCCGCGGCCACCTGCGCACCAATGCAGCAGGTGTGCAGCACGCGGGGCTGGCAGCCATGCATGCACTGCGGAACCACAAGACACATGTCTGCACTGGCAGCCGTGTTAGGGAACCGTCAGGCGCGTGCCGTGTAGGCCCTTGTGCATTTGTTGCCTGAACACTGCTTGCGCTCCCAGGCAGTCCGCTGGCCTGTTGCCGTTTCTTCTGCTCGTTAAGTTCCTCGTGTCCACGTTCTGCCCTTGCAGGTTTCAACCTGAACAGGTGCGGGTGCCCATCAGTGCCATGCAGCAGATGCAGATGATTGCTGGTGCCCTGCCAGCTGATGCAGTACTGTCAGGGTCAGATGGCGTTAGGACATTGGTTTGTAAGGAACCATCAGTTACCGCACACTGGTGCCGTTGTAGCCATGTAGTGCCTGCCAGGTATGTGCATCGTATTGGCAAGTGCCGGCACCGTATTCATGCGGTACAAAGCCTGTACACCTCAGCACTGGGTGTCTGCATAACGGCAAAGATAGCACAGCAGTTGTGATGTTGACAAATGCCGCCATCCTGCAAGGAATGCATACACGTAAAGCATTCCAGCTGTAAATATGTACATACTCCGGGGCTTGAGTTGGCCTGGCTAGCCTGCACAAACCGTGCCCTGCTTGTGACGTGCACACGCACATGTCCACGTATGTCGTCTGTGGATGCTTGAGCCATCTTCTGTTCCACTTGTGGGAAGATAAAGATGCAAAACCCACTCACTCACTCACTCATTTGCTGAGACAGGGCGTGGGGCGCCCCTGACGCCTCCGTTGCCCCCGAGGTTGCGGTTACGCTGCGGGAGATGGACGCCACAGGGGTGGACTTTCTGCTGGACGTGCACGGCGACGAGGCACTGCCGGTGAGAGGACAGTCTGGGCTCATCAAAAAGGAAATGAACAGGTTATTTACAGTAACAGGTTAGTCAGCAGATGGGGCGCTGCAAACCCAGCCGTTGACCGGGAAGAGTGGAGCCTGAATGCATGGGTGCGCTGCAGATCCTACTGCCGCCACAGCGGCGTGGGAGACATTGTGGTGCTTCAGTGATGCTTTGGGGTGGTGTGGTCTGGTCCAGGACAACGATGTAACGGCGAGTACAGGAACGTGTCTAGTCTGTATTCAGACCCTGCGAGGACAGAAGAAAGAGCGGGATGGTTAGACCTTTGCTGTGGGCAACAGCCAGTACCAGGGTGGTGCGCACACGCCAGTACTAGCGCTGCTGCCTGGGCCTGTGTGCAGTACAACTTTGTTGCGGGCCTGGACGGCATTCCCTCCTGGGACGCCCGGCTAGAGCGGCTGCAGACTGCCTTCAAGACTGCCTTCTGCCGCCACAGCCCTGACTTCCAGGTGTGCACATGAGAGATGGGGATGCCAAGGCTGAACATAGCGTGGTTTGGGGGCTTGTTCGGCAGAGAGAGGATAGGCCGAGGCGCAGGTGAGACTGTGTGGCAGCTGCAGCAGCCATGGAATTGGCTGATGAGCACCTTCAGGTCTGGCAGGCTGTGCACAAGGCATCTGATTCAATTGAGTGGCAGCTGGCCAGGCTGTGCGCAACTGAGAATTAAGGCATCAGGAGGCTGCACGTGGGTCAGCCTGGCCAACTCAGTCAGTTGCGTGGTTGTACCAGACAGTGCAATGATACTTACTGTGCACGCCATGCCACTTGCCATTAACCATTGCGTTCTCCTTCATAGGTCTGCGACACTTGATGGCAAGCAATTCCACTGCCTGCAGCAGCAGCAGCAGGAGCAACCTACTCACAGAATCACACTGGCGCATCTTGATGTTCACAGGGTGCAACAGTGACGCATCAGGACGTGATGTGCAGCCGGTACTGCAACTTCTAGAGCACCACTGCCTTCCCAACTATTCTGTGCCTGGGCGTGCAGGGCACGCATGGCTACCCAACTGACGAAGCAGGCAAAGCTAACCTGGTGCTGTGCAGCAAGCAGGTAGGGCTGCTGCACGTGAGATACATTGTACGTGATCTAGTGGGTCTGAAGGAACACAACAGGCTCAGTGAGGCAGTGTAAGGTGCTTGGCACCACAAACGTGAGGGGTGAGAGTCAGGGTTTTGGCATGAACTTGCGTCGTGCCGTCTGGCAACAACCAGGCATCTCATCCTGCAGTTTGCAATCGGTGTTTCAGCACGTGGCGCCACGGCATGTGTCGATGTTCTGTGCGCCCCTGCAGGTTGGCCAGCGGTTCAGCGCACTGTCACTGACACTGGAAATGCCCTTCAAGTGGGTGGCAGTGTGCACACAACATGCACAGGTGCACCAGCGCTGGGAGTCAGCATAGCGTTTTGACCCCGGGCTGTGATGGACACATCCGACTTAGAAAGGCTTTTGCTTGTTTAGATTTGACAGAAAAGGCTTGCCAGTTCTGGGACAATCGTTGTGAACCAGTGGCATGCTCTGTCGATGTTGAACACATTAAGCTGCACTAGCTCGCAGACGCAGGCTTCAGCCAGGTCCTGCACGCGTCACACATCGTAAGGCCAGGCCACACAGAGTATACCAACCGGGCTTCAGGGCACTGCATTTGAAAAGAACTTGAGCACACAACGTTCAAGAACGGTGAATGCTCCAGTACAGTGCTCTGCACATGTGATGGTGTCCGTCGCGATCATCGTGAGGCTTGTGTGGCTCGCTGGCCGTCTTTCTGGCTGCAGGGACAACATTGAGCTGCCCAACGCACGCACCGGCTGGAGTCCCCAGCGCGCCATCAAGTTGGGAGCGGCGTCTCTAGGAGCCATTAATGACGTGGCTGCGGATCTGAGATGAGGATGCATCCCTTCAAGCTCGCACATGTGATTGCATTACCTGGTGACCAACAATTGACAAACCTCGTACAGTAGAGGCCTCAGGATGGCAGCAGCAGCAGCATAGCCTTATACAACTTGCGTGAATTCCCTCTGGCACGAGAATCCAGAGGCGAGTACCGCTTGGGAGATGGAGTGACGACTGCGGCACAAGCGGGTTCAGGCGTGTTGCACTGATAGTATTCGCTATGGATTGTGAGTATCTCGAGTTGAGCCTTTGCATTCAATCCACAAACCTCACATAAAAAAAGTTTGCCGATTCTGGGACAATACCTGGGATTATATATATTTAATTACTTGGCTGTTAACGTCCACAACATTGAAGTGACAAAGTGCTCGGCACACTCAGTCGTAGCTGGAAATTAAAGGTCTGCCACCTTGTGAGCTAATCGTGCTGGTGCTTGGACGTAGGCATCGGGGCTCACCGGCCTCGGGGCACCACACAGCGCACAGAAGTTGGCCTTGTCGTCATCCGTTGTGACTCTGGGCTCCTTATTCTTTGGTCTTCATGGCATTCCTGTTGCACAATGGTTCAGATACCAGTGTTTGTATGATGAGCAACGCACTGCAGCACCCACTGCTGTAAGCCTTGTGACTAATCACTCTGGTCGGCAGGGCACACCCAAAAAACAAAGTTTGCCAGTTCTGGGACGTTCTTGGAAATTGTCCCAGAACTGGCAAACTTCTTTTTTTGTGTGGCACGGCATGGAGGGGCCAAGTCACGAACAGGCAGCACATGCTGTACCTGACTTTCACCCGTCCCTGACCCAGTCGTGATTCGTAACGGGCACTACAGATAGGCTTGTCAGGTACCTCTGCTTTCTTTGTGATTGCGCGGTGAGGTTGGTATCTGATTACACAGTCTGTATCTGATTCCTTGCTGATAATGCAGTGGAGCAATACAGAGATGCAAGAAGCAATGTCAACACAGGGTTCATGCGCAGAGATGCAAGGAACAGGCAACACATGGATGACAATAATATGCTCCACCGTTCACAGTTAATGATAATTTGATGCAATGCAGGCGGTTGTCTCCCAAGCTGTGTCCAGCACAACTACCATGCCAAGGTAAAAATATTTTAGGCAGCCCTCACATGCTCATGTTTCTCAACAGTGCGTCGGTTTGCTAGCCCTCAGATGATGCAAGGTACCCTCTCATTGCCGACCACGAGTTACTGTGTTCAACTTGGCCTGGGCTGCCGCAATCCGCGCCCCATGAAAGCCGCCCACGTTGGGCGCAAATCCACCCGGAAGGACATTGGCCGGGGGCTTATCCGGCAAGGCATTGAGAGACCTCCGCTGTTTGCTGTTGTGGTTTGCCCCGTTAGCCGCAGTTCCGCTGCTGGTGTGGATCAATGGTAGAGAGCCGTTGCTGCCTGTGCTTATGGGCTGCAGCCCGGCTGAGTACTGCGTCTCATCTCCTGGCCGCACAGGTCCACTGTGAAAGAGCGCCCCTCCTGGATGCATGGCAGTCTGCGGCCGAAAAACAACGCGATGAGCAGGCTGAGCTTGCTTGGCAGGTCGTGGACAGACCTCCGGATGAGTTGTGGCACGGTCAATGCCTTGTGATGTATGGCGCACGACATGAGAAAATTCGATCAATAATTCAGGATGAAGTGCGCGACAGTGAAAGCGCTTGTTTCTCATGGAAGTGCTCACTGACACTCACCAGCACGGGCGGTGCGGTGCGTGACAGCATACCGGGCGGCGTCACCGCGCCGTTGCCATTTGTCATGAACCCTCCACCGCCGCCCTCTGTCCGTGCCATTGCGAGGGCCCGTACTTGGCCTTGAAGCCCCGTGAGAGAAGACAGGGTGTCGGCCAAGCCGCGCCGCAGCTCGCCCACATCGGAAGACAGCGATCGCATCTGCGCTCCCATGCTGCCTGCACGCGAAAGTAGCACAAAGACAATGTCGATGGGCATGTAACGCAGGTAAGTGGACACTATACCCCTCATGGCAGCCGTAGACAGAAGTAGTGTCTGGCAAGGAGTGAATTCCAACCATCCGTGCGTCTACCTGTGAGCTCTGCTTTGAGAGATGCCATCCCGCCTGCAAGCGAAGCCGACACCTCCGCTTTGAGGCTTGCCATCGCACTGCCTTGAGAACCTGATTCTCCTGCCATAGCTTGCCGAACCTGCAAGCAACAGCACAGAAACCACTGCTTGCATACCGAGCTGCCAGACCCGAGTGTTGATTGCCTGACCAAGCAGGCAACGCACCTGTTGGCTCATGGCAGCGACTTCCCCGGTGACCTGCCGCCCGTTAGCGAGCACCTCCGCTGCCATTTCCCGTCGCAGCACCGCCATCTCGCCTTGTAAAGACTGCACTGCCTGCTGGACACCGCTCATGTTCGCGGCAGCAGCCTTGACGGTGGCGAACTCACTGACAAGCTCTGAAAGCATCGTGGTCTGCGCGGCAACTGCTGCCGAAAGTGCTTGAAAATCAGCAGCGCTGACGGCGGGCGGGACGTGCCCCTGGCTCACTCTGGGTGCGAAAGACAATGTCGCGTGCTGTCCTGAAGCAGGTTCGTTGGGTGGGGAGGAGGGCAAAGTGCCAGTCCGTTGTTTTGAGCTGGCTGCTCTCGATAAACCAATGGTTAGCTCTTTGCGTATCATGGAGACTGACTGATTGAGTTTGCTGCCACGTGCCGTCCCAGGCGGTGTTGTAGGCTTGGAAGCCGCAGCAGCCACCTTGACGCGTTTGAGTAGCTGCGTCACAAAATAGGCATAGTGCTCATCCCTGCATGGACAACAGCATCAGTGCACGTCTGTTGGTTGTTGCTGGAGGGCAAGCCTCCGTCTCTTGGTGCAAACGTCGCCCTCATGGCGTTGCAACAGACTGCAACTCATTCGCAGAGCTGCACACACCTGTGTTGTACTGCTTTGACGGAAAAGAGCTTGTGAAGCTCAGGCCACATAGCCTTGATTGTCTGCTGCGGCGGCACACTCAACATGTTGCCGTTGCTGTCGCCCCACCTGCACAAGCAATACTTATCAAGAAATGAGACTGAGAGCATCGCCATGGGCCTCTCACATCAGATTTCAGGCTATTCACTGAACGATTATCTGACTTGATTTGCTTGGCAGTTCTGATCCTGCCTGCATAACCACCTGTGACTTCACCTGCCGGCCTAGTGATGTAAAAAGTTGTGATCATGTGCTCTGTCCTCACCGTGCTCCCTCCTTGACGACCATGATGACATTGACGTCGTAGTTGGCAGCAGCAGTGAGCTCAGCCAGGCAACGTGGGCTGGTCAGGCAGTTGTCTGCAAAGAAATCCATACGCAGGGTGTGTGAGTCGTCTGGGTGCGAGACATTGCCACCACCCTCCTGACTAGCTGCATTCATTACTCCACCACACGCACAAAATCAACTCGACTGAAAGGCACTTGGTGGGCCACTGCTGAAAAACTGTGCTAGGCCTTCCCACCTGTCAGGATGAGTATCAAGTTGCGAGCTCGTGCAACCACTTGTGGAACGTCCGATAAGTCAGACTGGTACTCTGCAAGTCAGGCCCAGGCAAAACACTAAATAGACTGAGTTGCCATTTGACAAATGCGTCAATGGGAGCCAGACGCAGTGAGACAGAGCAGGTGCTGGTGTCGCGAGCCACACAGCTTTGTGGTAAGCCCTGTGAATTGAGCAAGGGAGTGTTGACGTGCATCATCTTCGCACTCACCGTAGTCTAACAAGCAGCCGATGCCACGCAAGACTAGCGTGGTGTGAAGCGCTCTCGCCAGAGCATGTGCATCCTGCCTCTTGTAACTGATCAACACGTCATAGACCGGCTCCACGCACGGCCCGCCTGCCTCACTGCTGCGGAAGGTGGCGGGCAGCGCCTGGGAGAGGACTGGAGCCAGTGACTCGGGCAATGTGGCCTGCGGGTCAATCCAGGCATGCATAGGATTTGGCTCATCACTTAGCCATGGTCCAATCCGGGATCGTGATCAGGCAACGCTTTTTGCGAGCTCAGACCATCGTTATGTGGAGCTGGAACACTTCAGGATCACAATCAATACGATGTCACGTCATCTTACCTGCAAGGCAACTCTGGCGGGTAGCTCAGGCAGCTCGCCAAGCTGCAGCAGACAGCCGCGTGCCGCATCACAAGTGCGCAGATCCTCACTGATCGTGTAGGGCTGCGCATTGCAAACACAACATGCGGTTTGGCAAACTGTATAGAGTCCAGGAAGATGAGGCATGACACTTCCGGGACGCGCCAGCATCCCGCGGGACTCGCCACCATTAACGCTAGTAGTCAATGCATGAACAGCGGGTGCAATACTTCGCCAGCCCAACAAAGTGGAAACAATCTGCATGGTGTTTGTCTGTTCAAAATGTAACAGAAAATGGCAAGGTACGTACCAGCAGGTCGTCTGCCGCCCCAAGTGCGAGCAGGTCGGCTCGCAGGTCGGGTAGACGTGCGAAGTTGAGCAAAGCGCGCACGATGCGCAGTGCCGGCTCTGGTGCAGCGCCGTGCTTGTTACGCAATGCGCCTAAAAGCATGGAAGGGATTTTCCGCTCACAAAGCTTTCGCGCAGTGGTGTCGCAGCGCGCCAAGCACTGCGCTGTAAAGGCAGCTGGTTCAAGAGTAAAGGGCCAAGCGGATGTCGAATTGTTGATGACGTACCGCCCATCCCGGCAGGCATCGCGCAGCACCTTCTCCATCACACCGGGCATGTCGTTCTTTTCTAGTAGCATCGCCGCTCGACGTGACTGCAAATCCGAATCGTTTTTCAGGGTGCTGGTGCTATCAGAAGCCACCAGGCCCAGTACGCAAAGCGACAGCAGTCGCCGCACTTCGTGCTGCGCCCCGTCGAGTTGTTGCGGTGCCTGTGCCAGGACCTTATCCATCAGCGCGATGCAACCCTCCTGCACGCACATGCAACGTAAGAACGACCAGCATGATACGTAAGACGTTTCAAGGCAATCTAGGCAGTCAGAAATATCTGGACTCAGCAGCGTCTCAAACGCCGAAGGATTGCTACAGAAAGGAGCAATACCGACAACGGCGCGGTCGTAGTAAATCACAAGCTTCACCTGTCTGAGGGCAGCATGCAGCGCCTCCGAACGTGCCAGGTTGAACTGGAGGGACACCAACAGGTTGTCGCGAGGGTTGTCATTCAGCATGCGCGCAAAGCTGCAGGCGAACAGGGAACGTTGACCAGCACAGAGGGTCACGTGCTGCAAGCAGTCTGGGTATGGTACCAGCTGCAAGCAGTCTGGGTATGGTACCAGCTGCAAGCAGTCTGGGCATGGTATCAAGCAAACACCTTGTGCTGCCTAAGTTATGTGTCAGTCTTCTTTGTCTGACCGTTGCGACCAAGTATGGTGGTGACTATGCTTGGTGATAAAGCTGTCAAGTCACAGTCAAGGGCATTGACGCAAAGAAATGCACGAGCAGTCCTTGTGTTGTGTTCAAGGGTGCGGTACACAGACGTTTTCACACCGTCTTAAGGCATATAAGAGCCGTTACCTCACTTTGTTGTGCCAGTCTACTCACTGTGGCAATGCTCCCACATCCCTGAGCTTGATGCGAGCCTCAGCACAGTCCCGCACCAACTCCTTCAGCAGCTCCAGGGCACCCGTCTCTTGATTGAGCAGAGCCTGCAGTCATGCCAGATGCCAACACTAAGTCTACCTGCCAGCAACCGGAGCGCCCAGTGGTCTTGGCTGCTGCCAGCATGTGTGTCAAGTCTCCTCTGCATCCATTCGTTCAAGTCATTCTGCCCATCTTCGCCCACTCATGTAACCCAGTGTTATTGCTAATTATTTAGGCACGGCGGGCTGGACGGCGGCCTGCCAGCCCCGCCTGGCGGCGGGCTGAAAATCACATGGCGCGTCCTTTCATGCGCCGTTTTCAGGCACTCGTAGCAAAGGGAGGGTTGCTTCTAAAGTGTCACATCGCTAGTCAAGAAGGATGCCAAACAGGCCCAAGTTTGATAGCTCTGAGGTGATCAAAGATTCATCAGCCGACGGTCCTTTGCGGCTACGAATGCCTCAAATGCCCTGACGAAGGGATAGTCCCTGTGTGTGTGGTTGCGGTGGGCAACTGCCATGCACGCATTCAAGTGCTCGGCCAACCCAGTCCCTGTGCCCATTCAGCC
>QAXH01000516.1:282-21108 GCA_004335635.1 Chloromonas sp. AAM2 | reverse complement strand
TATATATATATATATATATATATATATATATATATATATATATATATATATATATGTGTATGTGTATGTTATATATATATATATATATATATATATATGTGTATGTGTATGTCCAGACAACCTATAGTGCACTAATTTCAGCCTAATGTGGCTGATGTCAGCCGGCTTGCCTAATTAATTCATTCTACTACTCGATTACCAGTTACTATTACCACTGGTGTCCGATTACTACATTCATTCCATTGCCTGCCTCACCTGCATGTTTGTATCGGTCAGCTCCTGCTGTAGGCACCAGTCCTCCCAGCCTATCTCCTCCCTGGACAAGGCTTCGGACAGGCGCTGAGCGGTGGCGCTGAGCGGCCCCACCGGTCCCATGGCGCCCGCGGAGGCCAGGTGCACGGCCGCAGCACAGCGCAGTGCTCCTGCACGGCGTATTGAAAGGCATTGGCATGGGCATGGCATGAGTATCGCGTCAGAACATAGGCCCTGTCACAACCGCAGACGCCGGGTGTAGGGCCGCAGCACAGCGCAGCACAGCGGCACAGGTAAACTGGAGCAGTTTGCATCAAATTGAGTTGACGCCTCAAGTCTTAACATGGCCATGTTTAGAAGCGCTGATTCAGTATGCAGTTAATAACCCTTGCGTGCTCGAAGCTCTAGTTGGAAAAGTGCAGCGCCACAGCACAACGGAGTGCACCTGCATTGGGCATGTTGGGGCGGATTGGCACCTCGTATCCTAACATGTCTGATCCGGAACCAGAGTGAGAAGCACCAAGCTAATCAGCACGGTTGGAAAGCTGTCAGCTGTGCATGAGCATCTGACGCCCTGTTAAAAGTAATACGTGCACGCCTGCCCATGGGTGTAGCCGCCACTCATTTCAAAAATGTGATTACAGCATATGGCAAATTCATGGAACTACACGGAACATCTTTTTTGCCCATTACGATCAGTATTCAGTTCATCTCAGTTGCCATGGCACCGTCGCCATAACAATAAAACGCGCCAAATGACCTGCATCTTGCTTCTCGTATCTGATCATTAAGAACTTGCAAACTGTATCAGATTGGAAACTTCGTGATGCACTGCTGACTGCCTATATGACCGATGATGCCTGAACCACCTGCTACAGCACCGTCTGCACCTTCATCGTACCTGCATAGCCACCCTCCCTGCAATGGACAGCTAGGGCTTGCAAGAGCACGCGCAGCAGGGGAGCAGAGCTGCCGCTGCTGGTGCTGGAGGCGGTGGTGGTGGTGACGACAGTGGGTATTGCTGCTGCGGGCAAGTCTGGATCGGTGGCTGATGTGTGATTCCGCATGGGAAGCAACGTAGTGCTCATTTGTATGTGCCCATCTGCATGTCAGGCAGGTGGAGCAGACCTTGATCACTGGTGCATTCCAAGGATCCTGCTCAATGCAAGAGGTGCATGCTGAATAGCAAGGAAGGGTTGGCCATGGCAAGGGTTGAAGAAGGAAGGGTTGTGGCAGCAACTGCTGTATAATCACCGTGCACGTGCACTTGGATGGATGCTGGCAGCCGTATACTGCATGCTGGCTAGATCCGGCGCGCCATCAGGTGGGCGGACGAGCAACTCACGTATCAGTCACCGAGTCACGGTCAAGCAAGTGTCGTGTGAGATCAGCGATGCCCCGCCAACAAAGGGTTTGGAGCACAGCAGCCGTGATTCTTACCAAGCCTGCAGATCGATAATAGGCTGTCCAATTGCCGGATTGCTGTCCTTGTTTGCTCAGAGGCAGAGTAGGCCCAGCGGTAGTTGAGACAACGCACTTTCCGTTGTGACCTGCAGATATTTCTTGCCTGATTTTGCCTGCTTTCCAGCACATCCGTCTTTCTTTCTTTGAGCCGTGGGGAAGAGCATGCATTGATGTATTTCTCACAGGTCTGGACTATGTGAGTGCATGCCGAGTCAATGCTTACTGATCACAGGTGGGACTCTGTAGCCACATTTCAGAGTGGCTGCCGCTCTCCCAGCGGCCAAGTGAAGTGACCCTCTTGTCAGACTGTGCTTACCAGTCCAAAATGGATGTGCAGAGAGGGATGTGTTGGTGAGGACATCGGGGTATGGTTGAAGGCGCCAGCTGGCTGTGGGGATGCACGCTTGGGATGCATGCTGGGCTCTTATAGTCCCATTCAAACCATAGTGGCTGTTGCACTTTCTTGCAGTTATGAAGCGACTGGCCCTTCCTTCTGCAGCTGCTTAGAAGTTCAAACTCTACCTTGCGTATGGCGTTGGCAAACGCAGAGAGCAGTGTATGCAATCCACTGGTGTTCACACTTCTTTCTGACTGGCTTTCTTGTTTGATGTGAGCGTGGTGTCGCCTCGTCTGATGTGAGCATTGTGTCGAACGAGTGGTTTAAGCCCACTTTATTAAGCCGTATGATGATACCAACAAATCCTGTGGATCTGTAGTCCAAACTTTTGTTGAACAGATGCACACGTTTCTCAGTCATTGGTTGTGGCAGCTGTTGGTGCAATTGTCGAGGTGGTGGTTAGGCAGGTGGTGGGCTAGAGCCATCATGACAGGCGACGGTAGCGGCAATGGCGGCAGTTTTGCCTGCTGCTTGTGCGTGCTGTGCTTACCAGGCAGTAGCAGCATGTGGCATGGTGGGCGGGATCCTACTTGGCAGCCCACATGTGGGGGCAGCGGTAGGGCGTCATCTGTAGGTGCGGGACTCACATCGTCGGATATTGTACGCATTGCGGGCGAGGGCAGGTGGTTTGGCAGGGGCGGAGGACATGAGGGCAGGCCAGCGGGCGGAGGTGGGGACATGCCAGTGCGTATAGGCAGGGACGGTGGGGGCACGCCAGTGCGCGGAGGCGGGGTCGGTGGGGACATGCCAGTGCGTGGAGGCGGGGTCGGTGGGGACATGCCAGTGCGTGGAGGCAGGGACAGTGGGGGCACGCCAGTGCGCGGAGGCGCGGTCGGTGGGGCTATGCCAGTGCGCGGAGGCGGGGTCGGTGGGTGCGTGCCAGTGCGTGGAGGCGGTGGCAGTATGCCAGTGGGTGAAGGCGCCAGCTGGCTGCCGGGTGAAGGTTGCGGTGAGGCGATCGTTGGCAGTGGGAGCAGATGGGCTTCAGCTGCAGGGGCTGCTGGGGGCGGCGAAGGGTTGAAGAGCAACTGCCCGTCCAGCCGCCCTTCGAGCAGCAAGTCATGTTGACCTGCATCTGTTCCTTGGCCCTGCACACACACCAGGGGTAGCTATACCTGAAGGGACTCATGCATGCAACAGTGATGCGCTCACATTCTATGCGCTCTCCTGCCCTCTCATTGGCCTGAGGCCATCGTCTCGGCCATCATCGGCCGTGTCGCCCGAAGCTCAAGTCAACCTCAGCTGTTATCGCGCCATGCGTTTCCTATCATCAAACTGATCAAACACGCTCGATATCAGGAGAACATTACGAAGCCCAACGGCAGGTATTCTCGCGCTGTGTTGGCACACGTGCAGCCTTGTCAATTTAGTTACGCAATTCACAAGACAACTGCTACCCTTGCCACTCACCCACACGATTACGAATTCGTTTTTCCATCATCCATCACATGCTCATCATCCACAATGCATTGCATTTCACGGCCTCCTGAGTCCATAGGCCCCTTGCAGTGCAAGTCTCACCGCTCTCAACTACTCAACAAATACTCTCGCCTCTCACCCAGTGCTGCACGATTGCCTGTCTCCCGCATGCTTGATTACCCACCCGTGTCTTATTCAGGTCTTCGTCCTCATCCATGCCCTCCTGAGAACATGAGAAGCACGTGCACCATGTGAAGCAGTCTGTTATTCACAAGGATGCACAAAGAGTTGCAGGGCGGATCAGATGCTACAAGCAAGAATCAAACAAAGAGGACTAAACACTCTGAGGCGTTGTAAACAACTGCGTCAATCACACTCAAGCCATAACCCTGTCATCTATGTCCATTTCTGTGGTAGCGGGTGTGCCCGCCTGCCCGCTTGGCCGTGTATGTTACTTGTGGGTCTGGTTGTATCACCTTTGCCAGCAGTGCAGATGGTATGCCTTCGTCGTCCTTGGGTTCCACAGCCATCGTTACGGTGGGGAGCAGGAATGACGCCTTAGGCAGAACACGCACTCTGTGCACTTGGCTGCGCGCTCGCGCCACATCACTGACAGCAGCAGCAGCAGCAGCAGCAGCAGCAGACAGCAGCGGTGGTGCCATCGCCGCCTCTGTCTGCTTCGAGCAGTTACTGCTGCCTGCCGCACCGGCGTCTGCAGCTGGTGTTGTTGCTGCCATGGCCGCCTGCTTGGCACCTGCAGCGTAGTAGCCTGCAGCGCTGAATGAATTACCCCATGATACGCAAATGCGCATCCCGCCAAGCACATATCCCCTCATGTGCTGCAGAGCATACTCCGCGGCGGACCGCAGCACGAATTGCACAATGCCGAAGTGCACCGTGTCGAACTGCGCAAAGCCGCAGCCCCCCCCCGTGCCGGCTGGTATTCTGGCGTAGACAATCTCGCCACATCGTGTGAACGCATTGTGCAGCTCTGCCTCTGTCACACTGGTGCTGAGGCCTCCGATGAACAGTGTGGTGTCGGGACCAGCAGGGCTGAGCGGCCCACCACCAGTCATGGTGGAAGCAATGGATGCGCAGCCGCCCGAATTGCGTTGCGTTGCGAGGCGGATCTGCTTGCTACCCAAGTAAGCACCGGTCACCACCGGGTCCTGTCCTATCTCGTTGTTGAAGCGTACGGAGCCAAAGCGCCTTAACAGGTCTGTGTTTGCGCCTATCATCACCTGCGAACCAGCAGCCAGAGCACGCGCTTGCAAGACATCGAGGGTCCTTAGTGCTTCTGATTGAATTGGTACTCTTTGAGGCTATTGGCAAAAGCCCAATGAAGTTTTGCCATTCTGGTCCTGTCAGGTCATCGTCAGCTGTCGAGCCATTGGACAAAGCCAAATAGTGGCAACTGTACAACGCGTGTGTTAGGCGCTCTTGCTCCCTGAAGAAAATCAGGTATCGTGCTCGCGCACCTGTGCATGTTGGCCCCCCAGGGGGCAAGGCTGAGTCAACTGGCCTTTCTGCGTTGTTTCTGCGCGTGCTTTCGCTGCCCATTCTTTTGGAGCGCTCATCATGCCTCTGGATCGCCTCTGCGGCAGGCCATCCACGCCTTCTAACGCATGGTTGGCAACGACAAGGGTTCGTCTTTCAAGTCAAATTCCTGGTATTAAGCGTGTTGGAGGCCACAGTAAAATGATTTAAGGCCACGCTTGCGCTTTCGCTACGCTTCCGCTTACCGCTTCCGGTGACCCTGCATGAATATGTACGTGCATATGTACGACATGTGCATATGTACGACATGGTTTTCATGGTACCTGACATGGCGCCCATGGACGTCCAGGTATGTGAATCACCCAGGCAGTCCCTGTCCAATCCCATCGTTGGCGTGCCATGCCAATATCCAGCACAGCGCAGTACATGAATCACCCACACATTTGAATTCGAGTGCGTCAATTCGATAGCAGTTCTTACTGATGGAAGGTAAGATAACTGAGTGAAAACCTGGAATAATGGTCAGGGCGCAGGTATGCTGGGCCTCTACAGTCCTATTTGAACCATAGTGGCTGTTACTCTTGCTTTAAATAAAGAATTGACTATGAGTTGTAAGCGTTGTATCTCTCGTTTAATTGATGTGTACGTTGTGTCGCGGGCGAGGGGAGGCTCCAGTTGTTTTACCATTGTCATCTCATTTTAGCATGGCAAGACACAACTGTCCTTTTGGAGATATCATTCCGAGTGGTATTCAGCCCACTTTACATTGGCTTTGCGATTGTCTTTGGCACATCGGCCCGTGTAATCCACAACTAAACGAAGCGGCATGTGTGTCATCCCACAGTATGCGATGTTGCTTGAATGGCTTTGTCATGGTTTCATGCAACTCGCCTGTTACCAGGCTGCGTAAGGGTTTGTGAGGTTAGTTTACCTTTGCCGAGTACTCGCTAAGTCCTTCCAGAGCGTCACCTGGTGGGATCCTACTATACATCGCATTGCAAACTGCCTCGTAACATCGCCTGTGGACCGGGGCCTGCCTTACCTGCATCGCCTGACGGCCCAGGCCTGCCTTTCCTGCCACCTTTGAATCTCAACATCAGTAGTTGTGTCTGTCCGTCAGCGTCAGTACATGTCGGCTGGCGGGCTGCTGCACAGATGTGTTCATTTACCACTTTAATACATCATGCGGGGTGTGAACATGGTCTACCTTGGCCACTCCCTCAGCTGCCATCTCAATCATTCGACCCACACATACCAGCATGCCTGCCGTGCGTCCCACATGGCTAGCTATGCCAGAAATGCGGACAACCATTTGTATGCTTCTTCTTCGCACACCCCAACCAGAAGACGCAGATGCTGTCGGAACAACCTCTTGAGGCCAAAATGACTGTTGTGCAGTGAGCGCTAGGAACAAGGACCCTGCTATTGCTACTGCAGGAACTGACAGTATTCCAACATGCAGAGAAACGGTGCAGTTGTTCACCACAGCATGCAACTCTGCACCCCAAAATCCTGCGCCCTGCCCATGTCAGGCTCCCTGTTGTTAGCCATGCGCACTGTTCTTGCGCCTGCGAACCCTCTACCCTGCCCTGCCCCCCAGCTCCTGCCCCTCGTGCCGCCCCCATGGCTTCCTATCAACCGTGCTCACCTCCATTGCATGGGATTCTTTCGCTGCTGCGCACCTGAGTACCTTCCGCAGAATCGGAAATTTCCTTGCATGGTGCCATGGCAGCTGGCTGACAATGACACACAACCGACTGACTGGTCCCTAGTGCGTGGCTGCTAACGACAAACAACTGACACAGGGCGGGTGACATGACATTACAATCAACAGCAGCTGGCAAGCCGGCGAAACCGACAGAAAGCAGCGTGCATACAAAAAACATGGCCTGAGTGCATGCGGACGACATGTGGGTTGACGTTCATACCGCAGACGCATCACCACGTGAAGGGAAAAGTAGTTGTTGTTGGCCCGTGCGTGGCATGAAACATACGACAGCAGTGCTTCCCGTGAGGGGCAAAAATCAGGAAACGCTGTGTTGAGCCCATGACTGCCAATGGCTACGTGTCCTCAGATACTGTGTATCTCGTCAGGACTAGGATGGTGAATCAGTGGCCACCAAGCTGATGGCAATGCGCCAGCTGCATTGGCCGGCTGCATGGCCTGTGCCTAAGCTGTCGCCTAATCCAGAAGCTCTCCAGTCTTGATCATGTACCGGACCTTGCGGCCATCCACCTCCTTGTGCCCAATTCTGCTGCGAACCTGCTTCTCCTTGGAGTAGTGCTGCACATTTGAGTGGTGGAATGGGTACTCCTGCTGCTTAATCTGACCCTTCTCGTTCTCGCCGCGTGGTGGGACGTGCTTGGTCTTGATGTTCACGCCTTCGACAATGATTACCCCCAGCTTGGGCACGGATTTGAGGACAACACCCGTCTTGCCCTTGTCCGAGCCAGCAATGACCTGCACAACCCAGTGAGAACGGATGCAACTTGACCCACAAATAAAAACACTGCCAAGTCCATAGTTCTCCGGAGTGGCGCACGCTGCTGCGAGGCTGTGTACTGCCCTGTGGCAACGGTTGTCGCCGGCTGCGACCACCCGCACCTGCACGAAGTCGCCCTTCTTAACGTGAAGGTTCGGCCGCTCAACCTTGCCATTCTGGTTTGTGCGGAGGTACTCCCATTTCCGGCCACCACCTGCACGGCAATGGGGCGAAATGATGACGAGACTGCCCCTTAAGAAAGAGAAGCGTCGATACGCATGCAGTGCTGCTGTAACCGTGTACCTTGCTGCAGTCAACCATGCCTGGCCCATGCAAGAAAGCCCTGATGCGCCACAGCCAAACATTTGCCTCACCAATCTTAGGAAGGTCGCCATGCACGTTTGATACAACCAGCGACCTCCTTGCAGCAACGGATGGTCGGCAGGGAGCCGCAGCCCCGAAGGCGCGAGAGGCCAGTGATGATTGCATCCTGACGGCTCGCCACAAACAAAAGGGCGGAGATCCTGTTCTGTCAGTTAACTACCTGAGTGCCTTGCGCGATGCGCGTCTGTGGACTCGGCAGCTCTGCCAAACTCTCGTGCACGTGCTTGTCGGTTTTCGCTTGCTTGCATGGCAAATGTGGTGCTCTTGTTTGCTCTTGTTTCACTTTGGTCTGCATACACATACATACACTGACAGGTAGTCATGCTCATGATAATCGCATGCCTGGGCATGGACAAGGTTGTTGAATGCCTCATCTGCAGGAAAAGGCGCCAGAGCGCAGCTGTGAGGACAGACACTATCCTATCAGTTCAATGGAGGGCCATATGCAGGTGATTATGAAACCTAGCCTTAGTCAGGGGTAACCAACGCAGGACGAATACACTGATAGCGTTTTTCAGAATGTTTAGCTGAACTGATCATACGTGACCCCCTTGCACATCGGCTCGTGGCCATCGGCCATCAACATAGGACGCATACTGCCATCAAAGCACGCAGAGCTGGCGTGGTTTCCTGTGGCCACAGTGAGGCACAAGCAGGCAGGCAAGAGATGGTTCGGGCTGGGGCTTACAAGGAGGGAGTGCACACCAGGAAGCACGTCCCCAATGACTTTGGACAATTTTGTGGAAATTTCTCCTAGTAAAGGGAAATCTAGTGCCAGCAAGGCCTGATGAGTTTCTTGTGGCTATCATCCCACGGGACACGTTCCTAAGCGCTCCGTTAGCCATTAAAAGCCCCATTAGCCCTTGCCCGACTGACAAGACATGCCTGCATGTGGAGTGGACTGCATGCCAAGACACCCGTTCAACGACTTGGCAATGCACAGGAAGCAAGCCTACCCGTCCAGCAGGGACCTACTAGGATGCCATATACGGGTCAGAGCCACCATCGGGGTATAGGCTGAACCTCACAAATTTGGCAACCACATTCGCATTGCTGGTGAACGTGCAGCTTCTGCAGCCCCGCTGCTTCTGGAGCAGCTGCTGTTCGGCTTGATTGATTTGTTACATCAGGGAAGCCGTTGGAGGATACGCTGTTCAGCTGGCTCATCCAGTTTTGACTCGCCACCTGTGCCACCACCACACACCCTTGTTAAACTGCCACTCAGTTGAGATGATGCTGCAAGGCACAACTCCTTACCCCTGCATTTACTTGCTGGGCAACCTACCATACCCTACGAGATACCAGGACGGAGCAGCGCAGAAAAGTCAACCCCTTGGCAAGCATGCAGAAACAAGGTCTGGTGTTGATTCAATGTTGTGTGAGACTGACAACAGATAGTCTGCAAAAAAAAAAGCTTGCCAGTTCTGGGACAGTTTGTGTGAATATGTCTGTATTACCGCCAGGAACCATTGTGTGTCAGCAAAACATGTATATGTGCGTGTGTGTAAACCGCACATGGGGTGGACATCGCGTGTTGTGGTAGACGGTGCATTGCCACTTCTGGGACAGCAAACCAGGACTAGACAGGAACTACAGCGTCGAAAGACAAAATTGGAATGTCATTGGCTGAAGAGGTTGCTCTTGTGGCACAAAGGCCTGGCAGGCACGCGCAGAACAATCGCAGGGTTAGCCTCACAGGTCCTAAGGCCAGGGCAAACAGAGAATACCTGTCAGGCGCCAGTCATTCACACAAAATGTCCCAGAACTGGCAAACTTCTTTTTTTAGGTGATGCCAATACTGGAATGTGCTCAAACACAGTCAAACAGGTCGTTGATGGCAGCATGGACAGATCAAACAGGTCGTTGATGGCAGCATGGACAGATCGTTGATGGCAGCATGGACAGATCGTTGATGGCAGCATGGACAGGTAATACAAAGCGACTGCATGGGCTGAGTGGGTCGAGGAAAACATGACATGACCAGAATGAGGAAAAACAGACACTGTGTATGCATACCAGTCAACTGGCTAGTAAGTCAGTATGGATGCTGCATATATTAATCGATGCGTGCATCAGACGAACAAGCGTTAAAAAGCAAGCATGCACGCAAACTCAGCGCGGAGTGCAGCGACCAGAGTGCAGAGAGGGCTGCACATCAGTCCAGATTTCGTATCAGACCTGATCATTCAGAACCATCCAGCGCAGAATGGTTCTTGCGCTCATGGGAAGCCGCAGAAGCTGGCTCAGGTCATAAGGCAGAATTGCATTCACAGACTCATGAGCGGACGAGAGAACAACTCTGGACACGTACCCTAGGCACACACAACAAGGGTTTTTGAAACAGGGCATGCGCCGTCCACCAACATCACACAGTCCATACCGCGGTAGCACACTACTCACATGCTGTCAGTGTACCACTTCAAGGCACACAGAGTGGAACTGGGCCTTTAAGGGTTGGCTCTTGACTGTTGGCTGCTGAGTTCGTTGCTGTGCTGCTGTGAGCCCTCCTTAGGACCTGTGCCACCCAAACCCGCACCACATCCAAGGCCTGCCTGAGGCCGCAGATCGCGACGAGTTTTTGCCATATGACGTTACTTCATGGCCCATTTGAGGACATGCCACACTGAAGCGATCACCCGAACTGGAACTGGCATATCAAACACTGATATATCAAGTCAATCGAGTGTCATGGGAGCTTGGAAATCCTCCAGTCTTGCAGCCTTCTCCTTGACGCCTTGCCGGTACCTCACAGGAGTTGTGTGACCTTTACAAAGCTGAATCCGGCATTCACTGAACAGCACACTGTGTTTCTAGGGCTTCTTAGGCGCTGTTGATTTGAACCCCTCCTGGTCATTTCAGCAGTTGTAACCCGTAGCAGCCGGTGAGCAGCTCGGTTGCTTTGACCTTGTTATCTGACTATGGTCGTTGTCCGTATGACCTACATGTATACAGCCATTCATTGCCTAAATGAACAGAGCAGCCCCCTAATGCAACCCACTACCCATTGCTCAGGATTGTACTCACGTCAGGGTGGTGCCAATCCCTCTCCATGTCCTGTAACGGTTTGCCTATGTAAACAGGTACAAATGACGCTAACGGATGCCCTTGCTGTCACAGAAGGTGCAGAAACCTACTTACGTGGATCCTACTTGAGCCAGCTCGCCAGGTGATACGCAGCCAGGTGACGCAGCCAGTTGTTTTGTTGAAATGCATTACATTTGCACCGCGACCACTGCAGAACTTGTCAGAACTGGATGGCAAACGATAGCAAAAATAGGCAGTGTAGGCACAATCCCGCCTATTGCAAGTGATGGCAAACGACCACAGCCGGCAAGCATGTCTCCATAAGCAGAAGGCATTGCACAGACATGCAATGCATCGGCTACCCGCAAAAGCAGACAGGAGCAGCCGCTGTCCAGAAACGCAGGAAGGACAAACAACTGTGGCACTGCATGGTTCACATCGAGACACAAGGGCTGACAGTGTGCATTGCAACATGACTGGTGTGTTCAGTGGTTGATTGCCCGACCGCGAAATGCCTGAAAGATGCGCAGCCAGCCATGTGCCTGCTCTCAACACGTGTGCCTTCTCTTCACAAAATGATCTCTGGATCTGGCCATCCACGCACTGCCCTTGACAAACTCACGACCAGACAGTTCAGAAGAAAACCAATGTCGTCGAATGAACCTAACCATGAATGCACTTCCCGAAACAAGTATGCTGCAGCCCTACACCGCGCCAGGTCAGTTTCTCTCACTCACAACAGTCACACCAAAAAAGGCGTCTCGCACATGGGGCATCTGCCCACTCGTTCATATCACTCCCATGCTCATGCGTCACGACACAACCCGTGCTCAAGAAACCGCCACTGGCAGCACACCAGCCTAGGACGGACCTTTTCCAGGCCTGCAACATACTGAGAGCACCTCATTGGTGTTATTGAAGCCCAATGCATATGGCACATTTGTGCACCTCACGAACGGCAGACAGACTAACAGACCCACCCCAAGGTCGCATTATGTATGACTGTTTTCAGAAACCGATTGTAACCGACGTAACAGCAAGAAGACAGTGATATCACATGACATCACACTAAACTGGCTGGACCTGACACCAAAACAATTGTCACCTGCCACGCATGAAACATGTTCATCCGAACTGTTCATTAAACCACACCGCTCTCAAGTCCACATCACCAGCACTCAAGCGCTGGCCACTAAACCAACCAACGGTCAAGGTGTCGATTGTCTGTTCATCCATAACTACATGCAGAGCACAACCCGTGCACGAAGCCTAGGACAAACGCATGCATCTTCTCATCGAACCAACAACTCCGACAACCACACACTCCAAAACGCCAGCCCTGACCAGCACACCAGGCGCTCGTAACCACGGCGCTTCTTGTTGGTGACGCAGCGACTTGGCGACCAACTCTTTGACATGAACCACTCTCACGGTCAGATGAAAAAAGAAACCGACAGACTGAACCTGGAGGTTTCAAATGCTCGTCAACTCGACACAGCACGTAGTAAGCCTAGCCAGGGCACGTAGAACCGTTTCTCCTGAAGACCGACAACAGGGGCAACAGGGACTGTTTGCCAAACCATACAGCTCTCGTCAATGGCTTGCCATTTCACCAGAATGCGCAACCAGCGACTGTGCTAAAGATAGAACGATGCAAAAATGATAACCACGCGGCTACTCTGAACACCCTTGGCCTCGCAACAACACCAGGCCAAGCCGATAAACATGTCACATATGGCTGCATGCGCACGGCACCTCATGTAAACGCGTGCCTGTCAACATGCTTGACGCATGAGGTGCACATCGGTGAAGGAACCCTCATAACAACAAGCAGTCAGTAACTGGCAAAAGTTCTTGCCGCAGCGTGGCTCCAATCGTGCCCTAGTCACTGACCCAGGACCTGCTTGCAATCCATTGAAAGGTGTGCAGAACCGCACCCAGTTGACGGCAGTTGACGGCAGTTAACACGAGTATGCGACCATGGAGATGTGAGATCAGATGGAAGTGAAACCATGGATGTGTCAACTACACGCAGCAAGGCTACAACTGGATTGCTGACTGCGTAGATGGTGAAGCTGCACACATGCACATGAGCGGAAATGTGTTGGGATGAAGCCGTACCGATTGAATGCTGCACTGGCAACAGCAAGTGTCACTCGAGGATTGATGCCACACCGTGCAAGCGTGCGGCGAGTACCACCTGTTTTCCTGTCACGCCCGCGGGTCCATGAACATCCCCGGTGAATCCTGCTGCAGCATCGGCGACCACTCGTTCAGCCCAGCATCGGCCGCTTCACCATTGGCCGCAGTGCTGTAAGCGGCGTCACCCGTTGCTGCTGTCAACTTGGCGAGCTGTGGCTGCTGGGCGGCTGAGGAAGCAAACGGCCGCATTTCATCAAGAGCCGCCCAGGAAGGGGCCGCTCCTGTCCCCGCTCCCGCGCCGGCCGCACCCACATTCCCGCCAAGCGCCATTGCGTGTTCATGTTGCTGCCGCGGAGACGGGCTGCCTCCATCAACCATACCACCGCCGATCGCGGCATCAACGGCTGTTCTCGCCAGAGCACCCCGCACAGCCGCGTTCACGCCCAGCCCCGCCCGGCAACCCTCTTCGCTTGAAGAGCCCGTCATGTTGATTCCCCGGCTGTCCCCGCTGTCCCCGTCGCTGCCTCCCATGCTGCTGCAAGTCCCACTGCGCATCAGGGTCATGCCTTGCCGACCGGCGATTACCATCCCATGCCCATCACCAAGAGTCTTTGTTGCTGCTGCTGTTTCAAACCCGTCCTCAGTGGAAGCAGTGGCAGTTTGCCGGCTCCTGCGCACGCGTGTGTTTGTATGTTTGTGTGCGTACATGTGGTGTGTGCCGTTACACCAGGAGCGCTTGCTCATGCTACAAGATCCACTCCCAACAGCGCGTGTTCAGGTGCAAAGAAGAGCAAGACGGCTCTTCTAGTTTGCCTCACGAGACAGTAAGCTGAACCTGTCAAAACGGAGCACTAATGACGTGCCCTGAACCTGAGCACGTGAACCAGATCCAGCAGTTGAATACAACCTGGTGGTCCAGTGCACACATGCAAGTCCACACAAACATCAGCATACGCATGAGCATGTGCACATCCCATGTTGTTGTTGTTGTTGTTGTTGTTGTTTACATGGCCTTCAGTCCCGGGAGGACTGCTCAGCAGGGGCGAGGGAGGTAGGGAGGGAGGGAAAACAAACAGAACAACTGCAACATCCCATGTGCCTCACCTGCGTGTGTAGAGCATGTGATCCATGACAGGGCTGCCTGTGTTCAGCCCCATGCCGCACTGATGTGGCTGTGCTGTCCCAGTCGCCTGCTGCATGGCCGATGCTCCAGCTGATCCACCTGCCACACCGGCGGGTGCACCCCTGCTTGCATGCACACCGTTGCCACCGCAGCTCCCATATGCGCCAGTGCCGGCGCCGCCTGCATGCACGCCACTGCCACCGCAGCTGGCCCCACGTCCGCCCTGGGTCTCGACCGCTGCATGGTCCCGCCCCTCGCCGCTGCCCCGTTGGTTGTGCCGCTCACTGCCTGTCAGGGGGCTGGCGGAGTTGGAGGTCTGGGTCGTGCTTGCTGACAGGGTGGGCCGGGCAGCAGGGCCCCCTGCGCGCACATTGTTTAGGAAAGAACAAACGCATGAGGCGTTGATTGCGTCAATGCCTACTATACCTACTAGCGGCAGAACTTGCTCATGATGGGCAAACAACCGACATTGTGCTACATGCTAATAATGCTGCCTCGCCTTCCAAGGTACAGAGTACAGTGTTGTGTGTGAGATGCTTTCAAGATTTCAACGTTGTGCTGCATGCCTATACTGAGGTGGAAACGATGCTTTGGGCAATGGGGTTTGCCATGTAATGGTGATGATGTGGATGATGATCAGAAACTGCTGCCTGTATTACCTGTTGGGGGGTGCTGGGTATGACGATTGGGTGGCTTAGCTGCAGCCATTGCATTAGCTATAGCTGCTGCTGCCGCCGCCGCTTTCTGTCGGCCGACAATATCGGCCGCAGAAAATTGGGCCTTGCTCGGACTCTGCTTAATAGACACCACTGGCACCAGCCCGTTAGCTTCCGCTGCAGTCGGAGACTCAGACGCAGCAGCAGCAGCAGTACCAGCCGTTACATAGCTATCCCCGGCCTGCCCCGCAGTTACGATTGGTTCTAGCAGCGGCGGCGCAGCGTGCATTACTTCCGCATCCGCCCAGGAAAGAGAACCGCGATCCGCCCCGCCTCGCCCGCCCGCATCCCCGCTTGAAGTCTCCGTAGGTTCCTGCTTTACTCCCGGACCCCCACAAAGCATATCTGCTGCGTCCATTTCCCCATCCACCATCTCCAGTGCAATTCTCTCTGCTTGCTGAGCAACCATTGGAGATCCCATGCCACTGCCTTCTCTCGTCAGGCCCCCTGGCATGTCCGGCGCGCCTGGTCTTATGGTTGTTTTGGCGTTAGACGGAGACGCGCCTTGTGGTCCCTTTGGAGACGGGGGTTGGCAGGCTCGCAGCCGGTCGGTGTAGGGTTTCAGCCGGGAGGGCGAGGGCGGCAGGCCGGTGGTTTCGTGGCACAGGCGGGTCATGCTGAGCAGCTCTCGTAGCACCACGTTGGCCGCGTCTAACTGCTCCGCCTTGCGGGTGATTGAGTTCACCTGGAAAGGAAAGGCAGAGAGACACTTATGATACATCAGCTTACCACCAAACGTGTGTGTTTGTGGTGATTGGACTCCTTTCGTGAAACTGGTTGCTCGCTTCTGGTGGAGCAATGACTTTGTACGCAGGGAACTTAAAAGATGATAACGGTTTGTACCAGCACCTGTGGTGCTCCTACAAACGGAACAGCAGAACGGGACAGAAGAGAGAGACGCTCAAGATGAAAGGTAAAGCAGAGGGACCAGGGATGGTACACACCCCAGAAATGACTCAAAATCGCATGAAATGGGCCTCACTCAATAGCTCTCGTCAAGGCCTACTTTCTGGACAACTCAATTGCGAAAAATTACTCAGAGATTGCCTCACATAGCATCAGACTCCAGCCTGTTCGACTCAACAATGACATCACACGTGGTGTGTGAAGTACAGGCAGTACAACTGCACATGTACTGGCGCACCAAGCCAACCTACCTGGTCCAAAACGTCATCATTATTCTTGACCATGGACTCCACCGTGCCTACCACGTCGTTCATCTCAGCCTGTGAAAGCAAACACGGAACAGCAATGATATCAGCAATAAGCAGTCCTCCTGCAGGCCGCATGCACTGTGAATGCAGCTGAAATAAATTTAGGTGGCCAAAACAAGCTGCTTGTCACTCAAAACTACTATGCCACGAACCAGGGAGTGCACATACTGGTTCGTTGGCTTGTAGTGTTAAGGGCCTCATGTGAGTTTGCATTCTTTCCTTCAGGTACATGTCCATGTCATGCTAAACCAGAGCACCGCAAGTTGCATGACACGTGACTGTTGACCACCCAGTCGTGCCAAAAAAAATTCAATTAGTCCAGTAGGACTGGCAAGACAAGTCCCAAACCTGCCTGCTTGCGCAGCCTGCTGCACCTTGCTCCCCTACATGTCATGTCTGGGCACTGAAGGCTGTGTGAACAACAAACCACCACCACCACCACCACCTTCACCACCACAAGCAGTAAGAGTCTTAACAACAACAGCCTACCTGCTTACGCAGTCTGCTTCTCCTTGCGCTGTCCCTGTTGCTCTGCTTGCGCTTTTGCCTCTTGGCCTCCCTGTCCATGGCATCCACAGGGTGCCCCCGTGAGGACCCGGCCCCCCTGTTTGAGCCCCTCGCCATGTGGCCGGAGCCGCTGCTAGCCAGCATGGTGCCGCAGCCTTCGCCGTCACTGCTGCCGTCCTCAGAGGCCTGAGGGCATGCATTGCGGAAATGTTGCAGGTGCGTCTTTTTTGCAGCGTAGGAATGATGCTTTGGCCGATCCTGTGCATGGCATGTTGAGGGGCATGCATGCATTGTGCGACATGCACACATTGCAGTCCTCAAACGCCTGGGGGCAAGCATGCAATGCATTGCATGACATGGCTACTGTTTGGCCTGCAACACCATAAGCACATCCATGCCGTGCGCGGACCAGTGGGAGAGCATAAACGCATTGCATTGCATGGTGAGAAGTGGGGGAAGTAGATACAACCTGACTGTCTGTAGGCATAATAAACCTGCCTGGCCTGATTCAGCACACCTGGCCTGACTCATCTGTCCCAACCACACACATTGCGAATCACTGGCTTCTGCCCACTCCCCCTTTTGCTTGCGGTAACCATGCCAGTTGCATTCACTTGGACGCCAGAACCAGGCTGCCGGCCGCAAGCGAGGCTTGGACGGGGTTGCCAGGCAACCAATGCTAACAGCTGTGTGTTTTGTGGCCTTGCACAGTATTGGCACACCGTCCCAATCACCTGTCCAGAAGAGACGGTCTCATCTCCATGCGCGTCCGCCTCATCGCCCGCATGCGTTCTCCCGAACCCGCTGCCCCTATCCTCCCCTTCGTCCTCCTCTTCCCCGCCAGCACCCGGGCCACTGCCCCCATCCGCCCCCGACCCTGACCCCATGCCCCCAGTCCCCCCTGTGCCGCCGCTCTTGCTGCCACTATTCCTGGCAGATGTGGTACTCCGCTTTCCCCGCTTGCCCGCTGTCGGGGGGCCAGCCGAGCCCGCCCCTTGCAAGCCTCCCGCCACGCTTCCTGCTGCAGCCGGCTGCGCACGGCCGCTGCCGTTGTTTTCCTTGGTCGCATCCGCATTCCAACTACCGCCACCGTTGCCCCCACTGGCTTCAGCAGATGGCCCCTGGTGTATGAGTGGCAGGGAGCTGATAGGCTTGAGCATGGATTGCATGGCCATTTGGTTGAGCGGTGGCAGTTGCACGCCCATGTGACCCATGTGATTGAGACCCGGTGGCTGGGGTTGCTGGCCCTGGCCTTGCTCCCCTTGCATGCCGAGCCCATGCAGCGCTTGAAAATGGCTGTTCATCATGGCGTTGGCGTGCAGTGCTTGCATGTGGGCTGGAAGCATGGAGATTGGAAGGCCGGGCGGTAAGCCCCCGCCATGCATTCCCACACCCCCTGCTGCAGCTGCAGCCGCAGCAGCCATAGCACCTGGTGGCAACAACCCCGCTCCTAAGTACGGATTACCGTGCATGCCCGCTCCCGCGCCCATCATCACGCCAAGCGGGCCATTAAGCGGGGACATCCCCGCCTGCGGCCCGCCCGCCTGCCCCGGCCCGCCTGCCATTCCCGCCAAAGCCGCCGCCCCTGCATAAGACCCCTCCAGCATCTTATTTAGATCACCCAGACCCCGCAACTCTGGCTGGGACGGGTAAAACGGATTCCCGCCAGCACCCAGCATGCCTGCGGCGGCCGGATTCCAACCCCCGGCTAATGGATGCAGCGGCAGTAGCGGTGGAGCGGCATTGGGCAGGGGTTTGTGCCCCGGCGGAGGCTCGGGCCCAGAGCTGGGTTGCCCTGATGCCCCGGAGAGCCCTAGTTGGCCGCTGCTGTTTGCTGTATGGGGCCCCTGGACAGGCGGGGTGAGACCGCCGCCTAGTCCGCCCATGGGGTAACCTGAGCCCAGCATGCTAGCGTCACTGCATGGCACGCAGACATGCAGCATACGTGTCTGAGTCCATGGTGTGCAGATTTCCCATAGCCTTTACAGAAACACTCTGGCTATACCTTGACTATTGTGTCGCCGTTCCAACTGTTGCAGAGTTAGTTAGTTACGCTGCAAGTTGATGTTCATGTGCATTGCTAGCACTGGTTACTCAGTTTTAATTTTGTAGACCCAGCCTATCCCTGTGCTCACCCAGGCAAGCCAGGAAACGCTGCTCCTTGGTGAAACATGCGCATCTGCAGGCAAGCCAGGCCACGCAAAAACTTTGAATGTAGGCGTCTGCCCTGTGTCTTCACACGCACGTACGTAAGGATAACGATAGCTGGCAAGCGCAGAGGCGCTGTGCCACAGCAGAGAGGCTTGGTGTGAGGATTGAAGGATCCTACATCCATTTCACGCATCAGCATGTACAGTGCTGCGTTGCAGAGTGCATCTCTGGCATGCAGCACTTGCGTTTGTACAATTTGAAGTGCAGCGTAACACAGAACGCAATATGCAGCATGTGACTGAGTACCTACATTGTAGAGCATGACCTGCCGAACGTATTCGTTCATGTCTTGAGGCTGCTGGTACATATAGTTGGACGGCGCTGCGGCTTGCTGCTGCTGAGCCATAGACTGCATGGACTGTGCCATGTCATAACCTGGCATGGAGCTAAGAAACTGAGCTGCAGGCCCTGTTTGAGGCATGCCAAACATCGTGTTGGTCTTGGACTGCCACCAGAGGCTCTCAAGGTTTGCTCCTACTTGACCGATTGGTGTTCCTGCGATTTGAGCGGGCAGCACGCAGCACAACACACCAGCCCGGCTATTTGTACCATCCCATGCCAGCCCGGTAGGGCAGCTGTGGTCTGCTTGGTGTTGATGAAGCATAGACTTACGTGCTGCATGCTGGCAGCCGATGGAAACGTCGACTTGAAAGTCCGGCTAGTTTCGTGAGATTGTTCGACTTCAGGCTGAGTTTGTCCGTAGGGTTCGGTGATACCCCGGCAGCAAGGCAAGCAAGAGCTCATGACTACCATGGTGTCAGACTGTGTTTGCCACTGAGGCAGAATTGGCAAGTTTCTCCAACAGCACGGTAATACCCCTTGGGAGCGCCCCTATGCGAACTGTACACACTTGCCGCAGCAGGGCCGTGCGTGCTTCAGAATTCCAGGTGTAAAGTGACATTAGTGCGGCGGGATCATTCACAAACTATCCTGGTGGGACGAATGGGTTCTCGCCGCCCAACCACCCACCAGTGTCTCACCTCAGGCCAAGAGTGGCTATCTTGTCAGTGGCAGCTACGCTCCTCAAGCCTTGATCAAGCCCTGGCAGCTACCTGTAGTCCAATGCTTTGCTGAAAAAATCCCGCTTACAGGTCGACAAGATATCTCGTCAGAAAACCAAGAATCTGCGTCGGTTTGGTGCATTTGGCATGGCGACACTGGCGAGTACAGGCGGAATGTGTGCGTCCATGAGCCACTGGTGGGCACCGTCTCAGAAACGTGCCGGTTTCCCTCCCCCAGAAAATTCCGATTTCCAAAGCGTCTACCGTATGCAGGCTGTGCTTCTGTGTGATGGATGGCTAACAGCTGACGTTCAATGCAGCGGTGACGTTTGCATACCAAACCAAGGCAAAATTCGACGTGCACGATTTGAGCGGTCGCATGTCTTCCTCACAAGTGAATGCAAGGATGCATGGTGGTGCTTGCACATTCAAGTTAAGGCAATCGTCAGCATGCACAATTTGAACGGTGCGGGTTCATGGAGGCATGCATGCGATTGGTGCTGGTGCACAGGCTTGGCTGTCTCGAAGCGTTCTTGCCGTTTGTTTTGCAATGCCCAGTTGTTGGTTCTTGTCTGCAAGGCCCATCTTGCTGGAACCCAGCTTGCATAGTGTTGGTCATGCGAGCACCTCGATTGCACCCAAACAAAAACAATTTCCCCTTGGTTCCTCACCTTGGTAAGTTGGTATAGGTGCTGCTGTCCGTCTCCTACGTGCAGCCCAAGTGCACCTTGATATGGTCATTTTCTGCACGCTGCCTACAGCCTGAGTGTCTGCCCTAACCTGAATGATGTTCGCCATTTCCTCGTCCATCATGTTTCTGCCTTTCTTCTCCTTTCTTGCTCAGGGCAGGTCAGGGCGGTACACATCTCGACCCCTGTCCTGTGACGGCTTCGCTGAAGTGAAAGGCTATATCCCCCCCCAGGGAGCAAGGCTGAGGGTCCTTCGGGCACGAAGGGGCTTCGGCCTTGCGCTTTGGGGGAATTTGGTCGCTC